>CM066169.1:36474934-36659934 GCA_033629205.1 Lithocarpus polystachyus | reverse complement strand
ACACACCTTTCTTTTAAGGCATCCAAGCGGTTGCTAATTACTTGGCAAGGAAAGCAAAGTATCATATAGAAACTTAAGAAAAAGTCTATTGTTTCTAACTCCAAATCGTAAAAAGAGTGTAAGAATTTTGGGACAATCAGTAATTTTTCATGTTATCAGAGCTAGAAATCTTGAGTTTGATTCCTGATTTTATTCTACCTCCCATTTAAAATGTTACAAATCCCACGTGTTGGGCCCGGGGGAGTTTAGCCCACATGTGAGGAGTGTTAAAACTATTGTTAAATGGTTTAATTCACCAATTTCTAGAAGCTTGAGCTTTTGGGAGAATTGGTAATTTAGCATGGTTTCAGAGCCACTCTCCTGTGGCCAATTGCTTTTGATCTTTCATAATTACTATAATTCTGTTTCACCCACCAAACAGATTTATGCAATGCCTAACTAGTTGTTTCTGTTGTTCTCGATTGTCTGTAGTTGTTTTCTTGTGCAACTTTCAGATCTAAGTTTGTTGATTGTTCTCGGTGGATGCTGCTGTTGTTGTTAGTTGTTCTTGATAGTTGCTGTTGTTGTTGTGGGTGGTTGTCAGTGGTTGCTATTGTTGGTGGTGGTTGTCTTGTTGTCCTCATTGCCGTTGTTAGTGGTTGTCGCGGTGGCTGTTGTTGGTGTTGCAGATCCAACCTGAAGTAAGATGTGACCCGAGATCCAGATCTGACCCGTAACCTAGCTTGGTAGATTTTGGTGGTTGGTCTCTGTTTTTGTTGTTCTTGGCGGAAGATCAGTGATGGTTTCCGAACATCCTCCACCGATTTCGGCTGTTCTTGGCATTTCTCGGTGGCTTTTTTGCTGTTGGGTTGTTGTTTTTGGCATATTCTAGAGAGTCTCAGCAGATTTGGTGCTCCTTAGTGGGTTTCAGTTTGTCCCGATGGTTTTCTGGTCATGGAGGTTGCTTTTCGGAGCTCGCAGTAGCTTTTCCTCTATGTCTCGATAGTTTCCAGCGGACCTGGGGTGTTTTTCTCTATGGTTCTTGGTTGTTGTTGCCAGAGTTGTTGGTTGTTAGCATAGTGGTCGCCAGTGAGTTCTGAGGTTGTTGATATGTTTGTTGGTCATAGTTAATGGGGAATACCCTTGTTTGGTTCAAGGTTTAAGCTATTCCCTTTCTAGGATAAGGATAACTTAATCCTGTATGGGGATAAAACTTGTTTGGTAGCTAAAGAGTCGTGTGGGTACAAGTACTTGGCTATTCCCTATCTAGGATAAATATAACTTAATCCTGAATAGAGATAAGATATTGTTTGGTGGTTTTTGGTTGTTTGGGTATAGATTTTGGCTGTCCCTTATCCATGATAAGGATAGCCTAACCCCTATAAAACCTGTATTTGGTTACTTGTTTGGTATTGAAGAACTTTAGCCGGTTCATCTCGGTATTTTGGTCGGTTTATATTTAGTTTTGGCTAGTTCCCTAAGGTTTTGGCAGGTTCACATCTCTTTTTAGCCTTTTCAAGCAAGTTGGCACTATGTAGAAGTTGTTTAGAGTTTTATGTTTTACAAACTAGACTTCTATGACTATATGCTCCAGCTTGAGGGAGAGTGTTAAAGATATTGGGTTTATGTTGCTGTAATGGCCCAAGAGGCCCCAGTTATGTTGTAAGCTCGTGTAGGGCTAACCCTAGCTTCTAGTCTCTATATATACCCTATTAAGGGATCACTGTAATAGTTGACTTGATTATATGGTAAAGATGTTGCCATTAGGGCTTTATCTAGTGGACTTAGGGCGTTGGCGGAACCATAATTCCTTGTGTTTTATCTTTCTTGCTTTTTTTTCTCTATATTATTTATTCTCTTCTTTAATAAACTTCTCCCTCAGATAGGTTAGCTAGATAGGAAGATACTGATGCCTTGTCTATTGCTAAGGCAAAGAGGTCCGGGGAACATGTCCTTAAGAGAGTGGTCTCCACACCAAATGTTTGTCCAAAGCCTCGCGTTGCAGTTATCTCGCACCTCGAATCATAAGAATTTGGAGAAGGAATCCCATTCCCCTTATATACTCTTCCACAATGGTCCCATATGAACCCCAAATATGTTTTGTTGGTCATCATACTTAGTGAAATTTACTCTTTTCCAAAGGTGGTTGTAGTCCACTCCAAATCTCCTGAGTCACTTCCCTAGGAGAGCTTGGTTTAAGGTACTAAGCTTTTTGATACCTAAGCCTCCCTCATGAAAAGGGAGCAAACCACTCTCCAATTAGCAAAATGAAACTTTTTGGTAGGAATGGAAGATAATGTATTTTTAATTGAGGTCACTCTTCCTCCTTTGGATGGGTACAACTTTTTCCATCCTTTCCAAAATAGGGTTGCAGATTTTGCTAGCTTTGATTGTAGAACCCAAAGGTTTGCTTAGGTAGGTCATAGGCAATGAACCAACCTTGCACCCTAAGACGCCAGCAAGACGTGTCAAATTCCCTATGCGTTTCACCGGGACCAATTCACTTTTGTGCAGATTCACTTTGAGTTCAGACATGGTTGCAAAGCAAATGAGAACAAATCGAAGGTAATCAAGCTATTCAGGTGAAGCAATACACAATGGTTCCATTTGTGAAATGGTGGAAAATATCATGAAAGCTAGCAACCCCAACTTTAGAGCCTGTAATCAAACCACTGAATTTTCCATTCATATCATTTGGGGTCTCTAGTATCTCGTCTTTAGAGAATACTCTTTTCAGCCATCTACAACTTGTTTCACTAAGAGAAGGCAAGTCTAGCCAATTGGCATCTCCAATATTCATACTCAGAGTAGAGGTTTTCATAGAAATGAACAATCAATTCCTTTACTTTCTATTCTTGTGAAAGATGTTCACCATCCCCTTCAAGCTTGCCAATAGTAAAGTTTTTGTTGGAATTGGCTAGTCTAAACCTCATATTGTTGTCACCATCCCCTTCCATTGCAGATGTTATGCTCTTTCCTAATCAGAGGCTTCACTGGGATCTGATCTTCTTTTCTCTAGAGCTCCCCAAGATTGGGAAACTGAGCATTTTTTCAGCTTCCTTGATCTTATCTATTCGCTGCCCCTTAATGGTGAAGGTCCGGACAAGCTTTGTTGGAAATTAACAGGGAATAAGAATTTTAAAGTGAGTGAGTTCTATCTCTCTCTTTCCTCTACTCGTGTCTTTTCTTTCCCTTGGAAACCTGTGTGGCGCTCAAAGGTCCCTCCTAGGGTTGCTTTCTTCTCGTGGACTGCCTCTTTAGGCAAGATTTTGACCACTGAGAATTTATGGTATAAGGGTGTCGCAATTGTTGATTGGTGCTATATGTGCAAAAAGAGTGGGGAATCAGTGAACCACCTGCTCCTTCATTGTCCGATTGCTTATGATCTTTGGTCTATGGTGTGGGCTCTTTTTGGTCTTCAATGGGTTATGCTGCATGGTGTCTCTGATCTTTTTTCGTGTTGGCAAGGTTCCCTCGGTGGGCACCGTAGCATTGTTTTATGGAGGGCTGTCCCTCACCGTGTCCTTTGGTGTATTTGGCGCGAGCGGAACTCTAGATGTTTCGAAGGGAAGGAGCGGTCTACTTCAAATCTTAAATCTCTCCTTCTTCATACCTTGCTTGAGGGGAGCTCTTCCTTTAATCTTTTCCCTTGTTCTACTTTTTTGGAAATGCTTGATCTTTGTAATTTTCGTGTTTGATGTTTTATTTCCCTTGTTCACCCCCGGTGTACTTGGTCTTCTTTTTAATACAATTCCGTTACTTATCAAAAAAAAATTTCCTCATGATGTGTCAAATTTTCAAATTTAAAATTTAACACATCCTTCTTTGCCTCTCCTTATTTGAGAGGGCATTTTCTTCTTCCTTGTCCAGCTCTTTTAATCCTTCCAAGATTGTCTTTTTTCTCACCCCAATTTTCCCAAACTCATCTCAGTTCCACTTCTGCAGGTCCTCCTTCAAGGCTCATAATTTCTTAACTAGAACATAGCTAGGTGAGCTAGTAAACTGATAATGTTTCACGATACATTCACTTCTCCTAGAAGCCTTCAACCTTTGAGCCAAATTATTTTCAAATTGGAATGGCCCTTACCACGTTGGAGATTCTCACAGTTTAATAAGAGAGGATAGTGATCTGATAAAGCTTGAGGCTTGAGACTCTGGATGGATTTATCAAATCTCTTCTTCCACTCAGTTGAGACTAGAAAAAGATCAAATCCAAGACCAGCTGTGCATCTCGTGATTAGTTAGACCATGAAAAATTTCCATCCTCCTAGGGGAGATGAATCGAGTGCCTCTCATCAATGAAGTCTGAAAATTCCCCCTTTGCTAGCAAGCCAAGCATAAGCCTTTTTGTGTCCTTTTGCTAGAAAACTTAACCACATTAAAATCCTTAGCCACCATGGATTGGTCCATCTGTCCCCTATGCTCCTTAGCTCTTCTTGTAGCTTACACCTCATCCTGTTGTCATTAGGTCCATACACCCTCTAAAACACCCAATGGGGGCCACCTTCTATGGAGCTGTATAAAACTGATAGAAAAGTAACCGGACCAACAATCATGTTTTTCAACAGCTCTTTTATTTCACATCAACAAAACACCACCTGAATGTCCCATTTCCCCCAAGCCTCCCAGTCTACAAATGGACTACCATTGGTGAGAGGCAACCATGGGTGAACTTTTTTTGGACAACTGTAAGGGGCAGGATTCTGACCATAGATAACTTGCCTAAAAGGGGTATCATGGTTATGGATTGGTTTTGCATGTGTAGAGATAATGGGTAATTGGTAAATCACTTGTTCTTACATTGCCCAGTAGCCCGTGTTTAATGGAGTTTGCGCGGTAGTTTGGTTGGCTTTTCTTGAGTGTTGCCTTGAAAGGTGATTGAATTTTCGGCATGTTGGAAAGGACGGTGGGTAAGATGCAAAGGATTGGAGAGATGGAAGATTATTCCTCATTGCTTGTTGTAGTGTATTTGGCATGAGAGGACATTTGAAGAAAGGGAGTTAGCAATTGAAGATTTATAATAACTATATTTAAGGACTCCCTTTGACTGGATGAAAGCTGCAAGATAAGTCTCTTCTTTGAGCTTTCATGATTTTATTAACATGTTAAATTTTAGAAGTTAATATTTTTTTTTCTTGGTTTTATTGTTGTATACATCCTGTGAATTAAGGTTAAAACCAGTTTTATTTCAATGAATTTTATTATTTATATAAAAAAAAGGTATTAAGGCTGATGATTGAGTCTCTAAGAATTCATGGCTGGTTTGATTGTTTGAGTGAACTGGTTAAAGGAGAAAAACATTATGAGGATAGTTGGTAAACCAATCCAGTGTGGATAAATGCCTCGGGTGTATTTTATTATATCTCTTTGCCTAATTTGCTTGATCTTTGTAATTTCCATGTTTAAATTTAGTTTACTATTGTATACCCCTGTATACATGGGTGACACTCTTTCTAATTCAATCCAGTGTAGAAGTGTTCTGTAGCTCATGAGGTATGTGTCCTTGTGTCTTGATGTGTTATGTCTTTGAACTCATTATATTGCTGCTATAGCATGTCCACTCTTCTTCAATATAGATATTATAAGCAAAAGAATATTTTATTCAAAAGAGGAGAGATATCAAATGTACAATGCATGCATTTTAACCACTCCTAAAGAATTACTAACTAGGATTTTGAAATCTATATGAAATCAATATAAGACAAAGAAGTGATGCTACCCAATGTAGTCATTCACTCATGCAGAAAGATCTTTTCAAAATTTGTTTAATGATATGATTTGGGCATTCAACAGTATCAAAATTTATTTTGTTCCTCTCTGGCCAAGTTATCCACTGAAAACACAATGGAATTGCTTTCCAAATCTTTGACCGAATATGACAAGGAAATCCTTATTGCCAACACTGCAACAACTGAAGCAGTCTTTTGCAAAAACCAATTTACCTAAATAATGTAAACACACAAATGTCCAGATATCTCATGCCATTGAACAATGGGGGAGTAGATGCTGATTGACTCTCTGTTAACACATACACCATGAAGTTTCATTTTTGGAGATTAGTCACTATCATGATTTTACCCAAGCTACCTTGGCACCCCATATATTCCACGGAATGGCACATCATTTGTCCCTTTCAAAATCTCAAAATATGAATGCAACTCAAGTTGGCGATGTTTAGGCCCTCTCCATGCCATAAGGTCCTCTCTCTGCTAGACAGAAAGTGTGAATATTACTAAGTGAACAATTGTTCAAAAAACTCTAGTTCACTGCCCTAAAATGACTGAATTAACTGAGGATCCCAATGCCGTATATGTTGGTCATGTTTTATATATCAAGTAAGTTGCCACTGAGACTTCCTTATCCATTGCTAGCCTGAATAATTCTGGGAAAAATTCTTTGAGAGGGTAGTTCTCACCATTAATCAAGCCAAAAAAGGCACATGAGAGTAACTCTTGTTCAATATGAATATATGAAATAACTCCTTTTCACTTCATGTTACCACTAAACTTTTTGTTGGTGGTGAAAGAATGTTAAGAATGTTTTCTCAATTTGTTAATTGATGCTACAAGAGAATACCCTGCACCTCTGTTTCTCTTTTCTTTTTTCATTGGGTATGGTTAAGGACCTGGCTTGTGACTGACTGGAACCGCATGTGTCAGGTTGGTGACTTTATGATTGACAATCGAGCAGGCATCAGCAGGACATTACACCGCATTAGTGCCATAAGGAATCGGAAGGGTGCAATTATTGGTTTAACTTGTCGAGTTGGTCGGGCAATATCTGGTAGTGCAAATTTGCTTCGAGATTTGGTGCAAGATGGGTCTTCTTTGTTGCTCATAGGGCCTCCAGGTGTGGGAAAAACCACGATAATTAGGTTAGTGTTTCCTATTTCTTGATACACTTTATATGCATCCATGAGCAGCAATTCATTTTTTCTCCCCTGCTTTGTGTTTGATTTCAAAGTCTCAGAATTCAAATGTGAAATCCTTGGATTAGTAACTCCATATTCAATAACTAGAAAAAGGACTATACCTTATGATATGTGGTGTACAATATGCTGAACTTTTGATGTTTCTACATTATTTTGTAAGCAATATAATATTAAGATCGATGGAGACAACTATCCTGTTGGTGGAGTTTTTGCTCTCTTGAATAATTTTATTGAGAATGTGGAAGTTTTGGAGTTCCAGTTGAAATCTCTTTTCTTAGACAGCTGAGAGAGTGGTCTAATGTCTTGGGGTTGAGTGATAATAGTACTTTCAAAGAATTTAGTGCTTCACTTTTGTTTGCTTGTAATTGTTGACCTATTTTTTTAGATTTTCACACGAGTTAGCTTTTATGCAATAAATTACATTATATATATATATATATATATATAAACTTTTTAGCATTTGAAGTTCTGATATTGCAATGCATATCTTTCACCACTGCCCAGAAAATCTCCAATAATCTTCAAGGGTTTCACCTAATGTAAAAAGAAGTGTTGCAATTTCCCATTTCTTAGGGCATGTGATGTAAACAACTTAAGGAAAAGCGCTAGCCATATCTGTATTATATCCTAAAAGGATTAATCTAGTCACAATTGAGGCTCTTTGTAGTTGTTAATAAAGTTTAGATCAATCCAGTATATGCTCGATGTGGGACTCATCACACACCTACACAACATACACTCAATCAATATCCAATCAATTTGGGGTATCGCAATAATGAAAGAAATTGTTAGGATTGATTTTTTTTTATTTTTTATTTTTTGCCAACTACACCTCTATGTTATGGCTCACAAGACACACTGTTTCCATGGTCTAAAAACCTCCTCCAAGGGAGAAATACCAAGGGAGAGATTTTACGTTTATTACTACATTTACTCTATTACTACATTTACTCCTTTAAGGGAATCAGCCAACCAATATAAATAGTTGCAATTCCCTTATTAAACCCATGCGTGTTTAATGCAATTAAACACGCTAACTTGGCTAACAGCTAATGCCCACTAATGGGTGAACTGTTTTGGGTAAAGCTAAACATCTAGCATGTCTCACATTAGTTATTGTTCATTGGGAAGGAATAATTTCTTAGTAGTGCATGTACTTGACTCTCCAGAATAACCCATAAGAATAACCCAGCTAAATGGTTTGTGTGTATAGTTTATTATTTGATGGTACTTTATGTGTCTTCTGAAAAGTTACCCAACTTCAGGGAAGTAGCTCGAATGCTTGCAAATGATTTCAAGAAACGTGTGATGATTGTTGACACCTCCAATGAGATAGGTGGGGATGGTGATATACCTCATGCAGGAATAGGTAGTGCACGCCGGATGCAAGTCCCCAACTCTGATATGCAACATAAGGTATGATTTGGAAGTAAAGGATTTCAACTCTATTTGGCTTAGAAAATTTTGGTTCTTTTAGTTGTGTTACCAAATAAGGCATGATTGATTTAAATTTGGTTGTTCTGGATTTTTTCAAAGTTGTATACTTTGGAGAAGGTTTGAGTAATTCTTGTCTCTTGAAATATTAGAGAGAGAGAGAGAGAGAGAGAGAGAGAGAGAGAGATAATTTAGTCGGAAATTTAATATTGGCTAGAATACTCTTTTAGTCCTTGATTTTTTTTTTCCCAATTAGATTTTTGTTTCTCCAATTTAAAAAGCTGTAATTTAGTCCCTGACAAATTTAAAAGGTATCAATTTTTCGCTTGTGTCAATTTCTGTTAAATAAATTGCACACGTGATAAATCGAGTGGTAATGTGGCACATTAAAAAGTTGAGGTGACCTGGAATAAATTTAAAGGAAAATAGGTGGAAGGAAAAAATTGCTACTTTCTAAAGTTTTCAAGGATAAAATTGCTGCTTTAAAATTTTAGGGACAAAAACTGAACTTGGGTGAAAGTTTAGGGGCCAAAATTATATTTCAGCCTTTTATGTCTTATTGGATTCTTTTGGAATGGAGTTAAAATGATGCCACATTTGCTTTCTGTCAATTTTCTCAGAACAGTATGGTTATACTCACTACAAGTAGGATGACTCTATCAATTTAATTCATTTTGTCGTTCACATTCTTTTATAAGATTGGTCAGAAAGCGTTTTGGTTTACATTAACTTGACCATTTAATCTAGAGTTTTCAAGGTTGCTTCTTGTTATATATTTATAGTTTTCAGGTATTGATAGAAGCGGTTGAAAACCATATGCCTCAAGTGATTGTGATTGATGAAATCAGCACAAAACTTGAAGCAATGGCTGCAAGCACAATAGCTCAACGGGGAATTCAGCTAGTTGCTACTGCTCATGGAGTAACAATTGAGAATTTGATAATGAATCCTGCATTAGAGATGCTTGTTGGAGGAATACAGGTGCGATAACTATATCATTATTTCAAATTTAAATGTGTAATTAGCTTACAACACACACAGATATCAAGTTACACCTTATGTAATTTTAAGGAATATTACACTACTCAATATTTTTTTTAGGATGTGAATTTTGCCAAAACTACCATTGGATTAGATTTTCTTATTTTACTCTCCATGCTTACAAAATTTCAAAACAATTTGAGATTCATAACTATCTCACTTATAAAATGTTTAAATTTCAATTTTTGTACTTTAAAATTACGTATAAAATATGAGATTATGGATTGAATCATAAATAATATCCAATTAGCATGAAATTTGCCATGTGTGTTAAGAATATAGAAAATATGTAATCTAATGGTGAGATTTTTAAAGTATTAATTTGATAAAAAGTTATTAGGTAGTGTAACATTACTTAAAATTACACCAAGTGTAACTTTAAGCTTACAAAATTTCAAAACAATTTGAGATTCATAACTATCTCACTTATAAAATGTTTAAATTTCAATTTTTGTACTTTAAAATTACGTATAAAATATGAGATTATGGATTGAATCATAAATAATATCCAATTAGCATGAAATTTGCTATGTGTGTTAAGAATATAGAAAATTTGTAATCTAATGGTGAGATTTTTAAAATATTAATTTGATAAAAAGTTACTAGGTGGTGTAACATTACTTAAAGTTACACCAAGTATAATTTGATCTTCGCGCTTTATATATATATATATATATATATAATTTATTCCTACATTGTAAGAGCTTCACTCTGAAATTTGCATGTTAAATACCTCTTCATACTTTTAATGATAATTTTGCAAACCCTTTGACTGTGAGCTTGCTTGACATACAAGTGTAATTTACTGGTAAGTATATATTGTTGTTATATCCTGATGGTGTTATTATCTTGTTTTCCCTGAAGAAGACCTTGGAATGCTATTCTTAACATTTTGTTGATACATCTCTTGTTAGGTGTAATTTTAAATTTAAATGTGAGACCTTCCGCAGCCATTACCATCTGAGCCAGGACTGAAGCTTTTTGGCTAGAGTCTTGACACCATCTGTGGCTTTCAAGTTTGAATATAAATAGTGAAATGTAGTCCATCAAGAACTTGTAACACGTCTTTATTACTTACTGATAACATGCTGTTGTTCATTAAAAATTTTATGGACAGACCAATGAATGCTACAATAAACAGTATTGGGTACTCAGAACTTTACTCAAAGCAAGATAGAAAACAAGGGTTACACCTTTTGACAGAGTCGTGAACCAAATTTTGGTGATGGTAAATATTGATCTCAAAAGGATCCCAAAGCAGTCACTTCCAAAATTTTTTACTCTACCACCCACATTAATTGTGACTTGTGAGGTCAACAGGGAGGTTCTTCAGAAAATCAGACATATATGAATGGAACCGAAAATGATGTGTTTAAACAAGTATGCCAAGATAGGCAAAGAACAAGCTTGGTAAACTGCAAAAGCATACCCAAGAAAGCAATGTCATAATTACCACCAAAAGTAGTATTATATATATATCAGTTTCAAGCATGAGTTGTTTAAACTTCAATAATTGTCTATCAAATATGTAAATTGGACCTAGGAAAATGATGTTATATCTTCATTCTACTTGGTGACATTAATGCATTGATTTTTAGAGTGTGACACTAGGGGATGAAGAGGCTAGCCGAAGGGGTGTCCAGAAGACGGTTTTGGAAAGAAAAGGACCTTCAACATTTATGTGTGGGGTCGAGATAATTTCAAAGACCCAGTTGCGAGTTCATCGTTGCCTAGAATCAACAGTGGATGCTATTCTCTCAGGTATGATTTCCTTTTTCTTAAGCTTTGTAAATTGATTTCTAAAATCGTGATAGGACATTGGTAATTGCCCTTACTGTTTGTCTTTCTTTTACTTTTATTGGTGAAGGTCGTTTTCCAAATGTTGAAGTTCGCAAGATGGATTATCTGAAACTAAGCGAAACAGCAGAAAGGGAACCCTTTATTTACAGTTCCTCTGACAAAGCAAATGAGATTACAGTTAAAGATGCTCAAGACTTGAGCAATGAAATAACTAGCCTTGATGCTTTCCCTTCTGAAGTTCGTCCAAACATGGGAGAGGATTGTTGGGAAGAAAGGACGCCCCTTCGCCTATTTGTTTATGGGGTAAGTCATCACCCTTCAACTTTGACAATTGAATGCAATTAATGTGGTCTTTATGAGCAGTCTTTGTATTATTTCTAAAATATTCAATTCTGATCTTATTGGGAAAGGTTTCTTTAATACTTAAAGGAAAATTACACTTTACCCGCCTAAATTATGCGAATGCACACTTGCCCCCCTAAACTATTACCCCTTGCACACTTTGCACCCCACCATTTACTTATGTGTTAAATTGAATGGAAATTAGACTCACGTGCAAGTCACATGATAGCTGCAAAGTTGGCATATAGTTAAAAGAACGAATTGTCCCCATTTTAATCTCCTAAAACATCACAGGTCACTCCCTTGTCCCATGATCGAGTCCCTTAACCCTTGTGTCTTCTTCCACAATCCCTCTGAGTCTCTCACTTCCTCTCTGTCTCTCGCTTCTCTCCCTACTCATAGGCTCTTGCTTCAAGGGTTTTGTGTTTTCTCGTATAATTTTTCTTCCTCATGTGATTTTTTTGTCTTGTATTAAATTCCAATTCCTTGATTGCTATATCTAATTGGTTAGTCCTACTCCACGACAATTCAATTTCAACAAATTCATTATTTCTGAAGCTTTTTTTATTTTTTTTATTTTTTATAAGTAAGAATGATATATATTCAGGAAAGCTGCTGCATGAAAAGCACAAAGCACACCAAGATTTACAAGAAAAGGAAAAAAGAGAAAAGAAACAGAACAAACCAAGCAGCAAATTAATTACAAAAGAGAAGAGAACTAAGAAAAGAAGGGAGAGAATCACTAGTTGTGAGTTCCCATGCTTGAGACTAGTCGAATAAAGTTCCACTAAAAGAAGCAAGCAGTTGATATTTGCAACTATTCAAGTCCTCGAAAGTCCGCATCCCGCTCCTTCCAAAGACATCACAGTAAGCACAATGGGACTAAATTCCAAATTTTAGATGAGTGCTTCCCCAACCAATTCCACCAGCCAAAAAGTAGATCTGGAATCGTTTTAGGTATGACACATGAAATTCCAAAAGTAAAAACAAAACTGCATAACCAATGAACCATCTTACAATGAAGTAGTAAGTGATCCACCATCTCCCTGCAGCTACGACACATAATGCACCAATCCACAAAATCAAAACCCCTCAGTCTTAGGTTTTCACCTGTGAGGATCTTATTCCAAGCTACAGACCAAACGAAAAAGGAAACACGCCGAGGGGCCTTAACTCTCCAAATACCTTTTCAAGGAAAGACAACAGAAGGAGTAACTCGTAATTTGTTATAAAATGGCCGGATGTCAAAATCCCCATTAGGCTTTAGCTTCCATCTTATCCGGTCTCCAACATCCATTAAAGGAATATTGGCTCCCAAGATACGAAGAAAGTTCACCCCTTCATCCATCTCCCCCGCCCCTAGCCTTGTCAAAGAAGATTCTACAGAGGCTTCCGTGTTAGTAGCAAGACCATACAACCTTGGGAAGGCTATTTGGAAAGGTTGATCCCCACACCGCCCATCCTGCCAAAATCTCACTCTATTCCCCATCCCAACAAAAAACTTTGTATTTTTGCTAAAATCCTCCCAACCCATACGAATACCTCACAATAAACCACACCCATGCACTCCCCTACCCAATTTAGAAGTCCATCCCCCCACTCTTCCCCAAACTTAAAAGCTACCACCCTCCTCCAAAGTTGAGTCTCCTCGTTCCCAAATTGCCAAAGCCATTTCCCTTACAAAGCCTTGTTGAAAGTAGTTAGTTTCCTTATACCTAAACCACCGTTGGCCATGGGCACACAAACTTTATCCCATCCTACTGAATAAGTCTTGCTATCGCCCCACAAAAAATCCCTTTGCAAATTTTCAATTTTTTTAGCCACATGAGTAGGAATGGTGAACAATGATAGAAAATAAGTAGGAAGACTAGAGAGCGTACTCTTGAGCAACGTCAATCTACCCCCCTTAGATAAATATAGCTTCTTTCAGTCGGCCAACTTACGCTTAATTATTTCCAGCATAGAATTCCAAATTGAAGGTGATTTATGAGAGGTCCCCAACGGCATGCCAAGATAAGACATAGGCAAAGTTCCAACCTTCCTCTACTCTCTTCATCATCCTACTAAGGACCTCCATCATAATAAAAACATAACATAGGAGATAGCGGATCCCTTAGTCTTAATCCCCATGAGCTACCAAAAAAATCAACTGGAGACCCATTGATCAATACAAAGAACTGAAATGCGTTGAGCTAGGTTGATTTTTCTAATTGCTCATACTTGTGACTAGGGAGTTGAGAATAGCATGCACTGTCGCACAAATGGAGTGTGAAGGAGGCATCATTCCATGAATATCACCTCTGGCACAAATGCATGTTTAGAGAGTTATTGAGTTGAGAGGCCTGGCTACCTCAAATTAGTCAGAAATACTGTTCTCGGTTTTTTTTTACTTATGTTTTGGATTGTTATGGGTGGATTTCGCTTTTTTTTTTATTGAATCGAAGTTGTTTCAGTTGGTGGTTGAGGACGGGGGAATTTTTTCTCCCTTAAGATTTTTGAAAGGGGGAAGTATTTCATGCAATCAATTTTTATGGGTAAGAATGCAGCACGTTGGTTAATGCATAGCTTGGAACACACGGTGATTGGGGTTAATCCCAAACAATTCTTCACGCTCAGGGAGGGAGACACTGCCTACGCAGTGCAACAGGGTTCTAATTCGTTTGGCCAATATTTGTTAGTAACAGAGCTCAAAGTTGGCGGGATGAGAAGATCTATCATTATTCCTGCAGGCAAGGTACAACAAGGTTGGAGGGCCTTTAGGATTGAATTAAGGAGAATGTTGGAACCTTCTCATTATGCGTTGGGTGGTCCAAAAGCTTTACCGTACAAGTCTAAGTTGGGTTTTGAGATTCACCCTTCTCGGTCCTTTGCTGAAACGGTAAAAGCTTCTGTACAAGTAAGGAAGCATTCGCAGCAGCCCTCCATTAGAGAGAAGGACAAGATTCAATTAATGGCGCCTCTGAGAGAAGAATCTTGTAATCCGGTGGTGGCTTTTGAAGTTCCGACTGAAAACGATATCCCGATTGCCGTGGGTGGTGTGGAGGGGAGAGACCGTGATATTAAAGGGGAGACTAAGATTAAGGAGA
Organism: Lithocarpus polystachyus; assembly: GCA_033629205.1. Lineage (NCBI taxonomy): Eukaryota > Viridiplantae > Streptophyta > Magnoliopsida > Fagales > Fagaceae > Lithocarpus > Lithocarpus polystachyus. The sequence continues at coordinate 36,645,321 of CM066169.1, read as the reverse complement.
GAATTTCGGAACAAAATAAATTCAGATTCCCTTTGAATAATTTGAATTTGAAAGATGTTGATTCTGGAATGGAGCGTCAAGTTGGAGGTCTAGCTGGTTAGGGAAAGGTTTGATTGTGGAAGGAAATAAGTTTGGAAAGAGGCGGGTATCTTGGCAAAGTTATAGGAGTGATAAACAAGCTGTAAAGTGGGTAGCACGTGGGGCCAATTCTGCCTAGGATGTTATTAAAGGAATGGACCATCAGCCTTCAGAAGCCCATGCACCTTAGTTGGGTAATACTAAGAGTTACTTAGGTCCATTGTTGACAAGCCCATTTACTGTTGAGGCAGGTGATTGTTCCAAGCATTCCCAAAAGAATTCTAGCCTAGTTATTACGGGCCCAAATGTTGTAGAAGGTAATATTGTGTCAAGCTCCTCTGGTCTGAGCTCAAATTTGAGTGGTACGAGTTCTACGGTGTACCCCGTGAGCTCTGTGACTGCTTCTCTACCACCAAGGAGGATGGCGATGGCTCCGATGGTCACTTTGGGCTCAAATTCTGTTGTATTGGTACCGGAAGTCTCAGGTGGGAGTGGGTTTAGTGATCAGTTGAGTCCAAGCTGGCTTACCCAGTCCCCCAACTTGCCGATATTGACAACAAAAGTGGCCTAGGCTGCATGCGAGCTGAGTTCGTCACCCTTAGCACCGATATGTGCTCCTTTGGAGCCGGTGGAGGCAATGGTGCACCTGGGGTCCCGACAGAAAATCTGGTGGTGAATTCGTCATCTCCAGCGGCGACGAAGGGTGAGGATGAGGAATCTTTGGGTCTGGAGGAAAGGGCGACGGTACAAGTCTTCTGAATGTAAGGGGGTACTTCACTCTTGTCCCACTATTAGGGAATTGGTCGGTGATTTGGATAAATCATGGGGAAACTCCAAAGAGTGGATGCTACGATTGCGTGATGGTCGGCAAATAGTGCTTCCTCTGTCTCTATATCGATCTCTAGAGAGTGTGTTGGATTGCTTAGTCACGGATATAGAGACTGTAACAGGTAATGACTCTTTTATCAATGAAGGTCAGATGGTTTGTTGGGCAGAGGATTGTGATGGGTTAGTCGATTCTTTGTCTATTGGTACTGGGTCAGAGAAGGAGATGTGGGAATTTGATGAGAGGTTGATGACTTGGGAGTGTAGTGGCAAGCCTTTAGTTGTGGTACCTTTGGCCACAGAAGTTCCTGTGGAGTTGGAGTATTGTTCTGAGCTGGGGGTTGGGTGTAAGGAGACGGTTGATAGTAATCAGTTATCATAATGGGTAACCAATCGGATTAAGGCTTTTAGAACATCAGTGGGCACTTCTTTGGAAGGTTTTGAGGCGCAAATTACAGGATTGTTGTTAGCTAAAGAGGCCAGGAAGAAGAATAAAAAGCTTCATGCAGTAGATGATCAAATGAAGCAGGGCAAGTTGAGGCAGAAAGGTCAGCGGGAGTAGAAAAATTTATTGACCTCTTTGAATGTTGAGGTTGGTTCAACGAAGCCAAGGAATGCAGGTAAGGAGCGGGCTGTGGTGGTTCATCAATGAATTTGAAGATTATTTCTTGGAATGTTAGAGGGTTGAATGATAGGGATAAAAGGTTTCGGGTTTGAAATTTGGTTAGGAAATGGGGGCCGGATGTTATTTGTCTTCAAGAAACAAAAATGGAGTTAATAACTAGAGCTGTGATTCGCAGTTTGTGGGGTGGTCAACATGTAGATTGGTCTTACCTAGGCTGTTGTGGAGCTTCTAGAGGGGTGATACTGATGTGGGATACACGTGTTGTGAATAAAGTGGAGGAAGCAGTGGGACGCTTTTCGGTTTCTTGTAAATTTACAAGTGTGTCCGATTAGTTTGTCTGGGCGTTTATTGGCGTATATGGTCCTAATTCTTTGAGAGACAGAAGGTTCTTATGGGAGGAATTATCTGGATTGTGCAGTTGGTGAAATATTCTAGGGTGTGTGGGTGGTGACTTTAACGTGGTAAGATTCCCTTCTGAGCGCTCTGGTTCTGCCTCTTTTATTGCTGCTATGCGGGACTTTTCCAATTTTATTTCTGAGCAAGGCCTTATTGATATTCCGCTTTAGGGGGGATCTTTCACTTGGTCTAATTCTCGTGAAGTTGCTTCGAAGGCGAGGCTGGACAGATTTTTATTTTCTGTAGATTGGGAGAATAAATTTCCATCTGTCTCTCAACGACGCATGCCTAGGCTGTTATTTGATCACTTCCCGATTGTTCTTGAGGGTGGTTCTTTTCAGAGAGGTAGGAGGCCGTTTAGATTTGAGAATATGTGACTTAAAGATGAGGGTTTCGTGGAGAGGGTGCGGTCTTGGTGGGAATCTTATAATGTCCTAGGAGCTCCGAGTTTTGTTTTGGCGAATAAACTTAAACTCTTGAAAAATGATTTGAAAAAATGGAATGTGGAGGTTTTTGGAAATGTTGAAGATCGGGTGAGAAAATTGTGGAAAGATCTTAGTGATTTAGAGATGATTGAGGAAAGTCGTATTTTATTGGAGGAGGAAAGGCTGCAATTGGAGAGAGTTCGAGGTGGTTTAGAAAAGGTGATTTTGATGGAGGAAATCTGTTGGAGGTAGACGTCTAGAGTCCTTTGTATTAAGGAAGGAAATAGGAAGGTTAATTCTATTGATAGGCTTATGGTGGATGGGGAGCTATCTTCGGACCTGGCAGCTATAGTAGACTGTATCTGTCAGTTCTATAGGCAGCTTTATTTTGAGGATGTGGCTCATAGACCTGTCTTAGATGGTGTGGAATTTTCTAGTATCTCGATGGAAGATGCAGGTTGGCTAGATCGGGTTTTTGAGGAGGAAGAGGTGTTTGGGGTGATTAATGATTTTAATGGTGATAAGGCACCTGGCCCGGATGGCTTTTCCATGGCATTCTTCCAATCTTGCTGGTGTGTTTTGAAAACAGAAATTATGGCTGTATTCCACAATTTTCATACTCAAGCATTGTTTGAGAAGAGTTTTAATGTTTCGTTCCTTGCCCTTATTCCCAAGAAAGTGGATGCTGTGGAGGTCAAGGACTTTCGGCCTATTAGCTTAGTTGGGGGTGATGTATAAGATAATTTCTAAGGTGTTGGCTAATCGTCTTTGTAGGGTGGCGAATGGGCTTATTTCGGATTCACAAATTGCTTTTGTGAAGGGCAGACAGATATTGGATTCCGTATTGGTTGCTTCTGAATGTATTGATAGTGGAGATTGAAGTCAGAAGTTCCAGGTGTGTTGTGTAAGTTGGATGTGGAGAAGGCGTATGATCATGTGAGTTGGGATTTTTAATGTATGTGCTTCAGTGTTGTGGTTTCCCAGAAAAATGGAGAAAATGGATAAGATATTGCATTTCAACTGTAAAGTTTTCCATTCTGATTAATGGTAGCCCATCTGATTTCTTTGGAAGTTCTAGGGGGCTTCGGCAAGGGGATCCATTATCTCCATTGTTGTTTGATATTGTGATGGAGGCATTAAGTCGTATGTTGAATGTGGCTGCCTCCGATGGGCAAGTCTCAGGCCTTTTTGTGGGTAGTACAGACGGTCTATCAGTGATAGTGTCTCACCTTTTATTTGCAGATGACATGCTGATTGTTTGTGATGCTGATCATTCTCAGATTGCTAATTTGAGGGCGATCTTTGCTAGATTTGAGAAGGTATCAGGGCTTCATATTAATTTGGGGAAATCATAGTTGGTACTTGTTGGTGGGGTTCATAATTTGGAGGCTTTGGTTGGCTTGTTGGGGTGTGGGCAGTCTTCTCTGCCCTCGAAATATTTGGGCCTTCCATTAGGTGCAAAGTTTAAGGATTTATCTGTGTGGAATCCTATCATAGAGAGAATGAAGAGAAGATTAGCAGATTGGAAGAGAATGTATCTATCTAAAGGAGGTAAGGTGACATTCATTAAAAGCTCACTGTCGTCTTTACTTACATACTTTCTTTCCCTCTTTCCATTACCGGGTAAGGTGGCAAAACGGATGGAGAAATTACAGAAAGATTTTCTATGGAACGGGATTGGTGGTAAACCTAAAATACATTTAGTTAATTGGGCAAAGGTCTGTAAACCTTTGCAGGTTGGGGGGTTGGGTATAAGGAGGTTGGGAAGCTTTAATTCTACCTTGTTAGGAAAATGGTTGTGGAGATATGGCACAGAGACTGATGCTTTATGGAGGAGGGTTTTAGAGGCAAAATATGAGAATATTTGGGGTGGTTGGTGTACGAAAAAGGTGACAAGTCCTTATGGGGTCAGCCTTTGGAGATACATTAGAAGTGGCTGGTTGAATTTCTCTAAACTCCTTGTATATGATGTGGGGGATGGTTCTAGAGTGAAATTTTGGAAGCATGTGTGGTGTGGGGATTGTACTCTCCAAGAGGCCTTTCTGGAGCTTTATTGTATTAGTAGGTCAAAGGATTCCTCGGTGGTTGAAGTTATGGGTTGGTCTACTGGAAGGCTTCATTGGAATGTGCAATTTCGTCGTCCACCACAAGATTGGGAAGAAGAAGCCTTTGATCGGTTTATGGGGTTGGTCTATTCTTCGACAGTGCGGGGATTTGGTCCAGATAAGGTTTGTTGGAAGCCTGCAAGGAATAGAGGTTTTGAGGTTAGAGGATATTATAGCTCCTTCTATCCTCCTAATCTTGTTTCCTTCCCATGGAGAATGATATGGCACTCGAAGGTTCCTCCAAGGGTGGCTTTCTTTTCTTGGTTTGCTTCCTTAGGAAAGATCTTAACAACAGGCAATCTTCGTAAAAGACGTGTGATAGTGCTTGACTGGTGCTATATGTGTAAGAGTTGTGGGGAGTTGGTGGATCATCTTTTACTTCATTGCTCCATAGCCTGGGAGTTGTGGTCCTTGGTTTTCTGCTTGTTTGGTATTCAATGGGTTATGCCTCATATGGTTCTTGAGTTGTTTGAGGCTTGGCAAGGAAAGTTTGTGCGACATTGTCACATTGATGTTTGGAAATTAGTGCCTCATTGCTTGATTTGGTGCATTTGGCGTGAAAGGAATGCTAGAAGCTTTGAGGGTTGTGAACATTCTTTGTTAGAGATTAAGTCCTCTTTCTTGCACACTCTTTGAATGGAGTGTGGTCTTCTCTCACTTTTCTTGTTCTTCATTTCCTAGTTTTCTTGACCGTTGTACTTTTGTTTCCTGATTTGTGCCCCTATAGTACATCCCCAATGTACTTGGTTTGGCACTTTTTCTATTATTAATAATATTCTTACGTTACTTATCAAAAAAAAAAAAAAAAAAAACTGAATTGTGGATATACACTTGCGGATCCATTTACACCACTTCTCCCCATAACCCATTCTCTCCAAATCCAAGAGAGCCTCCTAATTTACATGATCGTAAGCCTTCTTAATATCAAGTTTACAGATGATCCCTGGAACCCTACTCTTCACTTGGCTATCAACACATCCATTCGCAATAAGAACTGAATTAAGGATTTGTTTCCCGCCCACAAAACTATTCTGAGACTCAGAGATCAATTAATTTAAAACCACTCTAAAACAATTTGCCAAAACCTCAGCCAAGGTTTTATACACACTCCCCACCAAGCTAATAGGCCAGAAATCTCTAATATTGGAGGTATCATTACTTTTTGGAATTAAAGCAATGAAAGTAGCATTAAGACATTTTTCAAACTTACAATGTTGAAAAAACTCTTCAAAAACTACTAACACGTCTTTCTCCACTACTCTCCAACAATGATGATAAAAAGCCATAGTAAAACCATCCGGATTTGTATCTTTGTCCTATTCCAAGTCTCTTACGACCTGAAAAATATCCTCTCTCTCAAACTTCCTTTCAAGTCAAGCCCTCTCCATATCCCCAATACATACAAACTCCAAACCCTCCACTAAAGGCCTCCACCCCCTTTTCTCCTGATACAAAGCTTTATAAAACTATACCACTTGAGCAGCTACCTCAGATTTCTCCTTATAAACCGCTCCATCCACCTCTAAGATGCTCAGATGATTATACCTTCTATGGGAGTTAGCCATCTTGTGGAAGAACTTGGTGTTATGTATCAAGGAGTTAGCCATCTTGTGGAAGAACTTGGTGTTATTATCTCCTTCCTTGATACATAACATCCTTGATTTTTGTCTTATAGAAATTTCTTCCAAAGAATGAAGATGCTCCACCTGGGACCTCAAATAAACCCTATAACATTTCTTCCCATTATTGAGTCCAAGATCCCCCTCCTTAGCATCTAAAATTTTCAACTCTTCCAACAATTGTTTCTTATGACAATCTACATTACCAAACTTTCTACGATTCCATTGAATAATGTCATCTTTCGAGGCTTTTAATTTTTTTGCAAGCACAAAACTAGGTGTACCTACAAATGAATACCGATTCCACTAGGATTGAACTCTATCCATAAACCCATCCGTCTTCAACCACATGTTCTCAAACCTAGAATGACTTTTTCCCCTCGCCATAACCCTTGCCTCCAAGAGAATCGGACTGTGATATGAAATAGGACAAGGTAAAATCCTTTGAATAACATTCGGGTAGTGTTCCTCCCAGTAAGAAGTAACCAAAGCTCTATCAATCCTAGACATCGATGGTTGATCTGTACCACTTGACCAAGTATAGCTTCCTTCTTCTAACGACAAGTCAATCAACTTAAGATCCTTGATAAATTCATAGAACTTTTCCATAGCCGGGGTCATATGTGTCCCACCCATATGTTCACTTGGAAAATGTATAATATTAAAATCCCCAAAGCAACACCACGGTACCCTTCAGTATTGCTAAATACCGACCAACTCATCCCACATGTGACCCCTCTCATTGTTTTTATTTGGGCCATAAATGCCCAGATAAAACCATCCACCACCCCGTGCCACTTGACCAATATTGAGTAAGTACCAACCATAGCCTCCATCTTTTCCAAAGCGCTCTTATCCCTCATAATCAAAACCCCACCAGCAGTTTGATCCGCCTCCAAAGCAACCCAATCCACATACGGGCAGCTCCACAAACTACAAACCAACTGTCTATCCATGCTAGCATTCTTTGTTTCTTGAACAAACTACATCACACTTCCACTCTAGTAACAAATTCTTCACCGTGACGTTTTTGAGGATCATTTAAATCTCTTAACATTTCATGAAATCATTTTTAGCTTCATAAAAACAAAAATCTCCCAGCGACTAACACAAGCACAAATCCAACACCTTATCTCCCCTCATAGTTCACTAAAGAGACCAAATTTCTTAGCTCTCTTCGTCCCTTATTCTTAGATTTAGCAATTTTTCGACTACTTGTGACTTCCCTTTGTAATAAATTGGGTGTTTCACCCATCCAGAAATATCCAACTTAGCCTCAAAACTCTTAGTGACCACCTCCAGTTTTCCTGAAGTAGCCAACCCATTCAGATCAATAATCATCAGAGGAGCATAATTTGACAATTCTTCTCTCACCAAAATCCATTGAAATATCAACTGCATCATCCACAACAAATACCTCCCCAAAAAGGCTAAAGAGATTCTTCACTAGAAAAAGTATTCACCTCCCCACCCGTAACTCCCAAACCCAGTAAACAAGCTTGCAATAACCTAGAAAAAAATCAGAGAAAGAGAGACCGACCAATCGTGACACAAATTAGAGCTTCGACGCCCACAAAACTTTCAAAACCGGCCCTCCGATCATCATCTTGAAACCAAAAATACTATTCCCGTCAAAGATGACACCAAAAACCAGCTTTTGAGACTTCTCGGGGCATCGGGTCGCACCTACCGGCGAAGCACAACCCGTCTAAGAAACTGAAGGGCTCTCTCTAGCCACGTCCGCATCGCCGCTATAGGTGAAGCCAAGCACGACTGAGAAGCCAAGAGGCCCTCTCTAGCCTCATTGAATCGCGGCATCACTTCCGGCGACACCAAGCTTGACTGAGAAACTGAGGAGCTCTCTCCAACCTCGTCGGCATTAGGGAGTGAATTCTAGAGAGAACACTTGATGTTTTAAGTGATTAAAATGGGGGCAATTCGGTTTTTTGACTATATGCCACCTTTGTAGCTGTCATGTGACTTGCACGAGACTAATTTCCATCAAATTTAACAGATAAGTGAACAGTGGGGTGCAAAGTGTGCAAGGAGTAATGGTTTAGGGGGTGTGCATTCACATAGTTTAGGAGGATAAGTGTACTAGGGGATATAATTTAGGGGGGTAAACTGTAATTTTTCCAGACTTTAACGATTATTAGGACTGTCAATCGGGGCTGAGCATGCTGGCATCATGCTCAAGGGTCTGAACTTTCCGTTAGATTGGGGGGAATTTTTGAAAATTTTTATACTAGTTTTATATTTTAAGGACATTTTTAGTACTGAAGTATATTTTTGGCCCTCCAAAAGTTACCTTTTTCAGTATGGTCCTTACATCTCAAATTTCATACAATCCCAGTTTCTAATTTTGTTCCCTGCATTTCTATAACCTTGGCTCTGCCCATGTGTGTAGCCCATAGGGGGTCCCCCATTTCTAAAATCTTGGATTTGCCCATAGTTGTCAAAACATGAATCATTTTGATTTGATTTTTCATTTTGTTGCATCGTGTATTATATCAAAACATGAATCATATCATGATTTGATTTTTCATTTTGTGGTATCGTAAGATACAAAAATACTTTATAAGATTTATAGAAAAATTATAGATATAAATATATAAAAGGTATATATTTATTATAAATTTGGAACATATTCACTTAATGACTAATTTAATCATCACTTATGTAATAATATTTACAAAGCTAATTAAATAAATCAAATTAAAACTTATAACATCCACAATCAATTTGGTGGAGGAATGGTTCTTGTGGGTGCCTTGAAGGTATGGACAGAAACAGCCTAGTGGCGTGTACTTCTAAATCTGGGATCACAACTGCAGGTACTTGGTTGCGTAGATTTGGGGACCATTGAGACTAAAATTAATCCTTGTTCATACATGGGCTTTTCTGGTATGAAATGAGCTACTTCAAACAGGTTCATTGCTCCGGCCCAGAATACGATTAATCCGGCATGGGCTACATGAGCTCCTAGTAATTTACCGAATAAATTGATAAGTCGGGCATTCCCGGCCCACCAAGCGAAACCTGTGGTTTCTTGGTCATGATCGGCTAAGGCTAAAGTTCCATTAAAGAGCGTTTTCACGGGGTAGAACCTCCTTAGGGAACATAAGGTTTTCATGAGGCTGATCTTGAGCTGCCATCCAAGCACGAATGCCTTCGTTTAAAAGAATATTTTTGGTGTAGAACGTCTCAAATTTAGGATTTCTGCTACACAGATTTCCTGAGCAACGAAGTCATAGGCGCGTAGGTTTAGAGCTAAGCCGACTACTCCAAGAGCACTCATCCATAAACCGGTTACTGGTACAAATAACATAAAGAAATGTAACCAACATTTATTGGAAAAAGCAACCCCAAAGATTTGGGACCAAAAGCGGTTAGCGGTGACCATTGAATAAGTTTTTTCTGCTTGAGTTGGGTTAAAAGCACGGAATGTATTTGCGCCATCACCATCTTCAAATAAAGTATTTTCTACGCTAGCACCATGAATAGCGCATAGAAGGGCAGCGCCCAATACACCGGTAACCCCCTTCATATGAAATGGGTTCAATGTCCAATTATGAAACTCTTGGAAAAAGAGGATGAATTGAAATATAGCTGCGACGCCAAAACTGGGCTCAAAGAACCAACCAGACTGACCTAGTGGATAAATCAGGAATACAGAAACAAAAACAACAATTGGATCAGCCCAACAGCCAAAGAATTTAGGAAATTAAAAAATCTGGCAGTCACTGTGAACTAGGACAGACCAGAGGCTGATAGTTGAAGGATAAGGGCAGGTAGGTCTTGTTTGGGGGTGTTACAGTCATCTCTATGAAGCTGCGTATTTGTAATTTGAATGTGCAAGAGTTGAATAACCTTAACAAGAGAGCAGTGGTGAAGAATATTCTCATGAATTGGAAAGGTGATTTAGTATGTTTATAGGAAACAAAAATTGATAAAATGGAGCAGTAGATTGGGCTGAAGTTGATGCTAGGAACACTGAAGGGGGTATTTTGTTGAAGAATTTAGAGGATGGCTTACAGGGATTCTTTTTAGTGGGGTGTATAGCCCAAATGACAACACTAAGAATGGGGTTTGGGAGGAAGTAAAGAAATAAGGTTGTGGGAGGCGGCCTGGTGGATTGGTGTGTAGCAGAGGATTTCAATGTCATTAGATACCCTAATGAAAGGTCATGGTGCTCAACTTGATTAAATAATCCAAGATAAAGCATCTTTAGAAATTTACAATTATTCCAATAAAATTCGTATATTCTCCATACAATGATTAAATTGAAGATGCTCATCTTTTCCAAGCCAACAAGTCATGTATATTTCTCCATAATCAGTGTCAAACACAATGTACGTTCCATGCTTATGCCATAAATAATAAAATAAAAGCATGGCAAGGCTTTACAGATAAAACAACAAAACAAGAGCCAACTATATCCAGCCAGAACCCAAACTAGCCAAAAACCTATTATCCAATGACCATAAAATTCCTCCAAAAGCCTCACGTGTAATTTCCCAAAAACAAAACCTGACTCGGTTTTACAAAGCCAAATAAACTTGTGCTCTAGACTTCTAAAAAAGCCACCCTCCTCGTCCACTTAATTATATAAAATATTTAGCCCTCCAAATCAAATGAATAACCTCCACAATGCAGCTTTTAATCAACAACTGATTTCTACTTATAAAAAAAAGACAACTGATTCCTAGAAAGGCCCAGCCTTGGTCTTGGACTTGCAAGTCTTAACTGACATTCAAACTTACCAATAATAGTTTAAATGCATAAATTTCAAAATAAAAATTATAAAATACATATTTAAAAGCTCTTGGGCATTTCCCAAACCTTGGATTCGATTGAAAGTTACCATTAGTATATTTTTCAAAAAAAAAAAAAAAAAAAAACTTGTCTCTCTCGTACCACTCTAAATGTTCCCATTTACATCATACTTTAGCCTCTAACATTCAATTTTTGTAAATTGAAAAACCCCTATATGAATTGGATAATTCGGATTTAACAAAACGGTTGCTACTTGAATTCTCCTAACCCTCCAATCTTCCATTATTTTGTGAAAGACTTCAAATATTCACCTTAATAATCACGTAATATCAAAACCCAAAGGATTTTATAGAAGAAATTGAGATAAAAGTCATTCTTACCATTTTCAAGGTATTTTTTTACCTATAAAAAAAAATACCTTGAACATGTTGACACATTAATCTAGAGACATTTTAGAAACTTTGATTAGCTGGCCTGAAAATGGTGACTGGAGCTAGGTTGGTGATGACTTGAGGTTTGGCTTTTAGTGTTGATGTTGGAGTGGCTGTCCAAGTGATGTGGGAGAATTGAAGAGGGGGTTGGGTAGAGAAAGAAAGGAGAGAGGTTTTGGAGGAAAGGTAACCCCTCATTTTTTTTTTTTTGGTGGTTGGGGGTGGGGGTGGTTTCATGGGACAAAAATTTGGACCACATGTTAAAAATATATTGATAGAGAATTTAAGAAATTGTCCCCAATAAATCATTTAGTTTTTTAAATAGTCTGTTTGGATTGAGAGGAGGAAGGGAGAGTAGAGTAGAGTAGAGTAAATTTGGCTCAAAATTAGTCTATTTTTAGCCAACTCTACTCTATTCCCCTTCACTCTCCCTCCTTCCTCCCTCTATCCAAATGGTTCCTAAATGCCTGGGTGTTACAGTTCCATCCTAAATGGTGTAGATTTCTTTTGACTGTTTTGATTGTGTTGTGCTTGTGTTGATACCTAAAGTAAAAAAGAAAAGAAAGACTGAAATAGACTAACTCATTTATTAAAGTAGAACTCAACAAAAAATGAGGCTTGACAGTACAATTAACATTCCAAATTGTCCCAAAGATATTGAGCCTGATGTAAAACTGCAGCACATGTAACACACTTGCAACAGCCCTGTCTCGAAATAAAACAAACAGTGTATTGCATGGGTGTTTATAATAGAAAAAATTGCCAGACAACTTTATGCATTTGTGTCCAAAACACCAAAAAAATGCTAGATTAAATGTGTTAGGTTTCTTTGATTGACTTTATTAAATTGGATAACTCTTTACTCTTTTATACTGGATTGACTTACTTAAATAGGAGAACTATTTTATTACAGTTTTTTTTTTTTTTTTGGGCAAATTATAAAGTTGGTCTTTATCCTTTACACTAATTTTTTAATTTGGTCCTTAACTTTTCAATTGTGTCAATTTGGTCTCTAACCTTTTGGTATCATGTCAAAACAGTTCCTACTGTTAAGTGATGGATGAAAAATGCTGACGTGGCTAATGGCCAAAATAAAAAAGATTTTTGCCACATAGACTTCCATTTGGATTGCCACATTAGCATCATAATTAAATAAAATATTAATCTTCCTCAATTTTTAAAGAAAAAGAAAAAAAGAATTAAAAAAATTTTAATCTGCTTTTCCTTTCAATTTCTTGGCATCCAAACACACTCCAAAATCAAATCCTACAAAAATCAACCCTTTCAAATTTCGAATGAGTTGATGTAAATATAACATTCACATATTGAAATGAAAACGAATTCAAACATTGACATTCATAATCAAACCCACAACTCTAAAAAAACCAAAGATCGTACATTGATTTGAAATGAAAATACCAATTTAGGTGGTTGAAACCCAATCAAATCCATATAGCCAACTAGTCTCCTCTAGCCAACTACAACCCATATGGTGGTTGAAACCCCAAAACCCTGCTAGTTTCAAAGAATCTTAAGATTCCTTAAAAAAAATCCAAAACAAACAAGTTACAATTCAATCATAGTCCAAGTCGAAATCGAGCATTCCTTTGTCAAAAAAGAAAAAGGAAAAAAGAAATCGAGCATTCCATATGTGTTGGACTCCAATGAGTCCGCCATGGAGATCTAAAAGCTTCTCAGAAGGTGGTGAGAACCGATCTGGGTTTGGGTCGATTTGAGAGTGAGAGAGAAAGAGAGTGATTTGGGTTTGGGTCAATTTGAGAGATCTAGCGCAGAACTTAGAAAGAGTAATTATTGAAAGTGATTCTAAAGCTAGCACAATGGCTATTCAGGGGCTGGTCAGAGTTGTCCATGGAGGAGTTCAAGCTGGAGCTATATAGTTTGTAATCTAGCATAGGGTTTCAGTGTATGTTTTTTCAGTTGTGTTAGTAGGGAAGCTAATAAATCTCCTCATGTGTTGGCTAGGTGATCTTTGAAGAAGGTTTTTATGTTTCTTTGATTTAAGTTTAGGCCCCCAAGCTTTTGCTGACATTTTCTTACAGAACGTTTGTCTTGGTTCTAACATGGGGCTCCTCCTAAGCTGTCTACAGTAGTTTTCCTCTCTGGATTTTTTTAAATGTATGTAGATATGTTTTTTGGTAAACAGTAGATATGTTTGATTATCGGGAAAGTGCAGAAAAAATTAAAAGAAAGTATAAAGAATATGAAAAATTTTGGTTATTTGGATTTTTTTTTTCATGTAAATACAGATGTGGGATATTTAAATGTTAAATAAGTTTTTAATTATCTTTTTTATTTTGGACGTGAGGTTAGTCAAATTTATTTATTTTTATTCTTAAAGTTATGCTGATATGGCAATCTAGATAATAGTTGATGTGGCATAAAAAATAATATTTTATTATTATGTTTGATACATCAGCTTTTTCCATCTAGAGGATAATAGTAGGGACTAAAATGACATGGCACTGAAAAAGTTAAGGGCTAAATTGACACAATTGAAAATTAGGGACTAAATTGAAATATGGTGTAAAAGATAGGGACCAATTTTGTAATCTACGTGGTTTTTTTTTTTTTTTTCTTCTTTATTTATTTTATTTTTTAATTTTTAATTTTGATTACGTGATAGAACACATCTAAATTTGTTTTGTGAACCTTCTGTGTAGGATATGTGATCTTTAGTGATCATTTGGTTAGGAATTTATTTATTTTATTGTAATGTTAGTATGTCATTTTACTGAAGACTTTTTATAATTTTAGGAGAATGCATATTCATATATAAGGGCTTCTTTCGAAATTGATTTAAAAAACTTTTCTCTAGATCTAAAAACAAAAACAACTGGTTTTGTCACTGAAAAGTTTGATTTGTCAGCTTATTCTCAAAAAATTGGTTTTCAAGAACAAAGACTCCAAGAGGGTTGGTTTTGGAGAACATGTAAAAGATATTCTCTGATTCTGGTTTCCAAAAGCAAGGGAAAAAGCCCTTGATGAACAGTGAAAGACTTCAAGTGCACATTAACAATCGTACAACCTTTTTCCCATTTCCCCTCTCATTATTCCTACTGTGATTCTCTTTCTAACTCTTCATAAGTCCAAGCCATCGATTAGTGACTAAGGGATTTTTGGGTCATCAATTGGTGGTGGTTAGAGTTTGATTAGAAGGGTGCAAGTTTTGGTAGTCATTGTGGTAGTTAGAGTTCAGTGTTGCGTTGCGGCAGTTTGAGTTTGGGTCATTATGGCTTGAATTTATGGTAGGTTTGGGTCACTGCAGTTAGAGCTTGGCACCATGTGTAAGGAATTTTGTGCAGTTGATAGTTGATTTGCCTTTTTTTTGTTGGATTGTGTGTTTTAGACATCGATGAGGCCCATATATGTATGCTTTTGTGGTTTATGGGTTTGTATTGATTCTGTTGGTGGTTGGCAGTTGCTAGCTGGATGCATCTAGCTGTGTTTTTTAAGTATTGTATAGTTTGTGTTGATTTGCCAATGAGCTAGATCCTCTCCTTGTAATAGCAAGGTGGAGGATGAGATTATGGGTTCGAGACCCATTGGGGGAATGTAACCTATCAACAACAAAATAAAAGCATAAATTTATGTTGATTTGCATGTGTGTGTGTGCATGGTTTGTGTTTCTGTTTTTAGTGACTTCCTTAGAGTTTGCTTCTTGTATTTATAATATTGTAGCAACAGAATAGTGTTATCTTTGTTCTTCTCTGCAAAAACATGTTTATGTGGGTCTTTTAATAAGTATCATAGATTAGGTTTTTTGAGTTCGATGATCATGCTAAGTTCAATGAAATATCAGCAATTGATTGTCTACAGTGTTTATTAAGAATCTATTCAATATGTAGCTCATTCAATGAGCAGTTATTCTAGATCCTGGAGGCAAGTGTGACTCTTAAAAATGCTAAGTTCAATGAAATATCAGCAATTGATTGTCTACAGTGTTTATTATGAAACTATTCAATATGGAGCTCATTCAATTACCAGATATTCTAGATCCTGGAGGCAAGTGTGACTCAAGCGATTAAGCAGTTGAAACTGAATGATGCTGCCATTGAGTTAACTGAAAATATCAGCGAGGCAGATGCACTACTTGCCTTGCAATCCAAGCTAAAGAAGAACTCTCGGATTCAAGCTGCTGTTAAATCTCATAACACACCCATTTATGTGACCAAGGTAATTAATTGCAATTGCTTTCCTTGTTTCAACTGCAACAACGTGTCATCAAAATTTTAACCATGAAGTTATCTATTTGTTTTTAGACAAGCTCGCTGGTTCATATAACAAAGGGTATACGGGCATTGATGACTGATCTTAAAGATGGTTTGAAGCATTTTGAACCAGTAGATGAGATGAAATTATCTGAGAAGCTTGATGCCTTAGAGGTATAAGGATCTTCTATTTCATTGTGGTGGTTATTTGTGTCACGTGTATATAACAAATTACTTTACACACAGTTACACTGGCGTGTATACATTTTCGTGAACTTGTTCAGAATGCCATTATGCTGCATAAAGTAGTTTCTTATCTTACAGGAGGCAAGAATTGCCATTGAGCAGGTAGTCATCCCAAGAGGGGAATCCATAGAGCTACTCCCAAGGCCGTCCAATGTTATGTCTCTTCAGATGGACCTTATTCAAAAATACCAACTGGAAGCAGAGAAAATTGGTACAGAGTCGGATGTACGTCTCCGGATCCTTCCCCACCGTTCTAGGATGGATGCAGAAGGAAAAATCAGTGAGAGAGACAGTGCTACTGGAGAATTAGATGACTTTTTCAGTGCCAGTGGAGACCCAAATGGTTCATTGTACATTGTGGACAGGTTACCACTGTTGCCTGATTAGTCCTTGTTAGAAAGTTGTACATAGACCATTGCTACTGATCTTCATTGTAACACGTATAGCAGCCTTTCAAACTCTGGCTCCTGTCCCATCTAATTTTGTAAAAATTGGTTGCTTGACATTATTGATTTACCATTACCAGCCGATGTCTTGTAGGTTTATTTTTATTTTCAGATATTTGTAAAAAATCTCTATGGTTCATATATACTAGTTATGTGGTGTAATATTTAGTGATAGTTTCAATTATATTTTGTTATTAAAAGAGAGGAAATATAAAATTCTAAAATTAATTCAATTAATAATGTGATTATGTTATTTGAGTGAATTCACAAATATTTGACATTTCAGTACTTAAATGCATAAGTATATATTTTTTATTTGCATGTGATTAAATTTGTTTTTGTCTCTTATTGGTTTTTGTTTTTATTTATTTATAGATACGATAAAATTTCAAATTATTGTATCTACTGTATAATGATTACTCTTATCATCAAGTTAAAATGTCAATCAATTTGTGGTGTTGGAGGGGTTTGAGCTCTAAATTTTTATTAATTGAATTAATTGGATTTCACATTTTTTATTAGATTTGGTTTCAATTGTTGTGAAAGTAACTAAATTTGAACAAGGTCCATATCTTAATTTATTACTTTGACATTATTTGATCCTCTATCGAGTCATTAATTATTCCTTTTCTGTTTGTTTTTTTGGTTATTCACATCAATGTTTCTCGTGTTCTCTTGTTTCGGTGCAGTGAACTTAATTAAGATAAAGATATAGGGTAACTTGTCACCGTACATAACCTAACTATCCCCAACGATGATTAGGTCATATTAGGTTATATTAGGTTGTTTGTGGTTTTACTATTTTTCATATATATGTATACATTCAAACCTTGACCTAATAAAGAGCATTTCCCGCCCTGTCCTTCATGCTAACTTTGTCGTTGTACTATTCACCTCCTTCCACCTCTTATTTTATTTTATTTTTTTAAATTTTTAGTAAGGCCACGGGTCTTTAAATTCTGGTTTTAAGTACATCCACTAGTCTGTACGTTTTTAATTACACTAATAAAAGAGAGGGAGGAACCTCTGGTATCTATTTTTAGAACACTTTTTTAGCTGAAGCTAGGGATCTCCTGTACCAACATTTGATTTATAATAACCATGGAGCCCCCCCAAATTAAAAAAAAAAAAATTATTATATATATATATATATATATATATGGGCACTAATTTTAGCAATTTTGTTTTAGAAAATTACATTTTTGCTCCCTTAAAAATATCATTAATTCTTTGAATAGTATTGTTATAGTCATAAATTTTTCTATAACATTTTTATAAACTGTTAAAGTAACAAATTCTTATTAGTTTGCGTTTGGGTTCATCACTTACATTATCAGCAATTTGTAAAAAAGTTTATAGTTCAAACATTTTCCTCATTTTAAAGACCATTAAAAAATATTTATAAGTCTAAGATCTAAAAAAAAAAAAAATATACAAGCCCAAAAAAATTAGTACAACAATAAAAATTACCAATAGTAAAACTAAAAAAAAAAAAAAAAAGCCTAGTCAACCAATTTGACCTAAAACAAACAATCTGACCCTTAAAAAATTTTAAACAACGAGTAGCTAAGTGACTAAGTAACAATAAAGTCGAAGGCTGAAGTCACTGCACATAATCAGCAGCAAAATTGCCCCTCTGAACTCTAAGTTCTAGCTCCGTGCCTGATAATAACAATGGCCTTATAAAGTTGCAATTGTCCTATACCATTACAACCTACAAACTATAGAATATCCTGTGAAGATAGTGGAATCTATAACCATTACCTACTTAGCACTCAGCAGCTAGACATGGCAATATGAGTTAGAATTTTTCGACCTGACCTAAAAAATACTTGACCCAAACACGATTTTTTTAACCTGAAGCAAAAATGGGTTGACTCGTGACCCGACTCGATTTTTTTCGGGTCAACCCGACCCGACCCGTTAAAAAATTCGCTAAAAAAAAAAAAATTAAATCACGTCCTGATACTAGGTGAATAAAGCACAAAGTACCAAAACTAATAATCAACATATTATAGATATAAAGTTATAAACAATTAAAACTATTATCAAGATATGACATCATTGACATGACAGAATGACCATTTGATTCATCACACCCATTCAACCAATAAGAGCTAGCTTCAGTGCTTGACATGAGACAAGACAACACGTTACACAAGGCTGTCAAGAGTCAAGACAACCATTAAAAAAAGAAAAAGAAAATCTCATTCAATACTATTACTAGCTGAGCTGTAGTCCATTGTCCAAAGCCAAAGGCACAAACAAACAGCAAACCTGACAAGTTTTAGCACTGTTGCTTCTAAATCAAGTTTTAGCACTATTGCACAAATCTCATTCCGATAACCATTGTTGCTTCTGAATCAAGTTTTAGCATTGGGAAAAAAATTCTTAGTCCATATCGATCACGTCTTTTACTTGAGAATGTGGAAGTTACGTTGTGTACTAAAAGTTGGATATATGAATTTGAAGGTAATTTAATTTTTTTATAGTCATAATTATACAATTTTAATTCTTTATTGATTTGCTTTTATGGTACATTAAGTTATATTAAAATATTGTATTATAGACGAAGATGCTAACGAAATTGGCCAACTTGAGCTACAATTTGCAAGTATGAATATTTGCAGTGTTGAATCTGCTACCAACGTTGAGTAGATTGAGATTGAGGTGTAATTCTTATAAAATATTTACTTATTCTAAATTTTTTTATGTTTGGTTTATCTTTCTAAGTCATCTAATTTTACTATTATTTTAAATGCAATAGGAACATGTGCACTTAAGAAGAACGATAACTTGCTACTTTGCTGACATACTTGTTTTGTTTTTTTTAAGATCTATCTCTTTTTAATAATGTAAACTTGTAATTATATTCATTTTGACAGTGAACTATTAATATTGAAGACTTTTTTCTTCATGAATTTATAACTATAAATAATTTTTGTCATGCTCAAAACTATCAGAATTGGAAGGATATTAACAAGTGGCATTAGTCAATTCATTTGCTTAAATGATTTTATTTATTCTCTCTAAACAGGTTGTCATTGATTTGTTTTTTGTAATTGAAAAAAAAAAAAAAACTTGTTTGAAAACACGGGTCGACCCGACCCGACCCGACCCGACTTAACTTGTAACATGATTGACCCGCTTAAAAATGACCCGTTTTGACCTGTAACCTGCAAACCCGATTAACCCAACCCGCCTAGCCCCGCCCGTTTTGCCACGTCTATCCGCAGCCATTAATATTTGCTAGCTTCCCCCAAAAATTGCTCTTTCTTTTTGACTTCATTATTCATATAAATTTTAATTTAATGGCAGTGGAGGTCCATTTATATAAATATAGCCAACTATGGTAGCTCTGAGTCCACACCTAGTAGTTTTGAAAGCCAACTCTGAGGCTTCAATAATGGCTGCACTGAAATTCTTGTTATGCCTTTTCCTAGTCTTTGCTTGCTTTCCTAGTTCTGAAACTCGTCCTCCTACTCCTTTTTCTAACAAGAGCGACCGACCATTGATTGAGATTGCCAAAGAAGTGTTTAAGGCTAGCATTGCAAGAAAGCTGCACAGAGTTTTGAGCCTAAGCGTCTGAGTCCCGGTGGACCTGACCCACGAAATCACTTTATCATTGACTAGAGGCTGGGCAACTAAAATTGCACCTGAATTTTCTCCATAGTGCAGGGTGTGATTCATCAATGGTGATGACTGAACAAGAAGTTGTCGCCATTGAAGGACCTTCAAACTTAGAGAAGAATTTTCAAGGTGAAAGAGAGAAAATATCTAAGAAGAATTCAGGGAGCTCTGATACCATATGAAAGTTTGATGAATGAATACTTTGCATTAATTAGAAACTGAATGTACACAGAGATATTTATACAAGGAAATTGTAACTAACTCCCTAAACTAATTTCCCAAACTATACGGGTTTCCCTCCAAAACTCAGTTAAGAAAACACCCAATCAACTATTGACAAGTGTCTATAAATATAACCAACCAACTAACACTAAGCCTAAACTACAAGTAGCATTTACAAAATAAATGCTAAACTATTGTCGTTTTTGCAGATGCAGTATGCAACTTGTTCCAAGACTCTGTTCTTTGATGATTCTAGTTCAGGTGCTTGGCTCATATATGGTCTGGACCTTCTGATAATTTCCATGCAGCGGGAAAAATCTTGAAATTCCCAAGCCTCTTTTCGGATTTGAGAATTGAGGTAATTGCGTTTTATTATTTATCAAACCAATAAATTGGTTAAAAAGCACATACTTATCATTTCATATGCAAAGGGACAAATCTTGAAAATCGGTTTGAGAATTGAGGTCAATGTGTTTATTATTTATCAATATTAGTATTTCTAAAAATTAGAAAGGACAAAGAATGATGACTAGATGGTGACTTGTGTGTATGAAATAAGGACAACGAAGATGACTAGATGGTGACTACTATCCTGTAACTTTGCCACATTAAATTCATGATTTCATTTTAAATAATCACCTCTCAAACTATTCTTGATCTTCTCTAACAATCGAGTTGTTTACAGGAACTGAACTTTTGCTGCACAGTAACAAGCTCCAATCCAGTGAGGTGCTTTCCGTGGTGGACGTACGACTGTCCCACCCTCACCATACTCCC
Source organism: Lithocarpus polystachyus (assembly GCA_033629205.1). NCBI lineage: Eukaryota > Viridiplantae > Streptophyta > Magnoliopsida > Fagales > Fagaceae > Lithocarpus > Lithocarpus polystachyus. The sequence goes on along the minus strand of CM066169.1, from coordinate 36,624,491 downwards.
CTAGTTATTATTTCCGTACATCGTATGGAACAATCTTATATACAGAAGCTGCGATACCTCTCTCTTCTTTTTTTCTTTTTTAATTTTTTATTTTTTGTACAGGTGTGATTGCACACCTACATTCAATTGAATTTTTTACCAAATTCAAAAAAAGAAAAAAAGAAAAAACAAACTTAGAGCTATGTCTAGAAAGAGAACAATTTGGAACAATTTGCATGTTTAGCATGTGTTTTTACAATATATGAACCAAAAACATGAATTTAGAGTTTTAGTTACACGTGGGGTATTGAAAAACTAAAAGCATCTCATACATGTTACATGCAGTGGAATAAAAACATGGGTCTACTTCATAGTTCATATATTGCAAAAACACATGCTATCTTTGAATTTGAACATTTTGAAGAACAAACCTAGATACAACAAACCTGAAAGCAAAAGTGAAACCCCCAACAAATAAGAACCTTGAAACCTCTATGATCTTCACCTCAGTAACTATAGACTTGGCTGAAAGTGTGGGCTCTCCTTGTTGAAATCCAAACCCTAGCAGTGTATCACTTAATATGACTGCACTTTTAGGTTTTATTTATTTAACACTATATCTGAAATCCTTGAGTCCCTGAAATCTATTATCATGAAATAAGAACTTTAACAACTACTTACTAACATGGTTGGGCTGAATTCTCTAAATTATCAATTCCCTTTAAATTTATCTCAAGGGGGCGTTTCTTATATCTAATCGATATTATGGATTCTATCTTGAGGAATAATGTTTTGGCAACACTACATGCAATAACCTAACATATTGAGGTATTGATCATATAAGATTTCACTCCAGCATATATCAAAGTAATCAATAGTTCATGTTTAATTTCACCATCTTCTTAGGATTGAGAGTTAATGCATATTGTAGATTTGAGATTGTTTGTTCATATGAAAGTAGTTAGTAGAATATCTCACATTGGTTTAGTTCAGTGTATTCCAAATAAACAAATATATTGATCAAAAGTCTTCACTTCCATGTTCAAGACCGATCAATATAATTGATATTTTATAGTCTAATTATCATATGAGATTCCTAATCTCATTGCAGACTATGAACTTAAAGTTTATAAACTTAGAAGGACTTGTGATTTAGATCTTTTGTATGAGAATCTCATTACCATACCTAAATCACAAAAAAAAAATCTCATGAACTAACAACACATAATCTCCAAATGTTCATACACATAAAAAATAAAAATAAAAATCCAAATGGGTGGTGGTGTGGTTGTTAGGGGTGTCCACCCAACCTAGAAACCCGACCCACCTGCCTCACCCACCTGAACTCGAATCGCCAACTGCTCGAACCAACCACTTCAACAGTCGGCGACGGGCTACTGCCCATAGAACTTGACACCTTCGGGTTGGTTGTTGGGTTTACTCCCCAAAAACCTGAGCCACCCGACCCAATCATAAAATAAAAAAAAATCAGTGATATTCGAAGGTTTTCCAACAAAAATTCATAAAAACCGATGATATTTGAAGTTTTTCGATGAAGAATTACTCGAAATCCACTAAATTCGAAAAAATCTAGCCAAATCTCGACTGATTCGGCCTAATATCGGCATCGGCAAAAAAACCTAAAATCGACCAGTACAACCCGAAACCCCATGAGACTTGAACCGGATGATTCGACTAGTGTTTCGCATCGGTTTCGGTTTTTGTTTTCACCCACCCGAAAGTTTCGGGTCAAGTCCGAGGCGGGTTTGTGGATAGCCCTAGTGGTTATGATGGGTGGTGGTAGATTTTGGGGTTAAAAATGTGAATAAGAAAAAAATAATATTTAATTGAGATTGTGATGTAGTATTGAGGCTGATGTATGACTATAAAAAAAATAAATAGTTAAACTAGAAAAGGTGGAGTTTTTTGGATTAGTTTAGTTAATGAGCTGGCGTAAAGCCTTTGATTACGCCACCAATCAATGGACGCCATGCCATATCACATATAATTATAACCCAATTAAACTTATAATCCTCAAACACGTTCAGACTTGAAGAAAACATAACAGCACCAATGCCTAGAGGATTCCATCTTCTCCCCTCCTTTTAGTACCGGAGCTCCACCCCGCCGCTGGCACCGCCGCACACGTTGGTCAGGAGCTGGCACTGCCGCACCAAACCTCCAGGTTTGTTCTTTTATGATTTGCATTTATTGTTTGATTAGTTTTTTCCCTAGACTTGAGGTTTCAAAATTTTGATAGGTTTAGGTTATTTTTTGGATATCAATCTGTTCATATTGGTATGAGTTTTGTTAATTTTGTATGGATTTGCTGTTTTTGGTATTTTCATGGGTTTTGATTGAATTCTTAAATGATAGGTTCAAACCTAACAAAAATTTGAATGTGATTTTTTTTTCTAGCTAGCGTGGGTTCTTATGATTTTTATTTTAACTCCAAATTATGAGTATTATGTTCTTCCTTTTTAGGTTATGAAAATTTTTTTTTGAGGTTTTCTATGCAATTGGACCCCCTGTATTGCTCTGCCTGTTGTTTTGGATCCCCTGTATTACCTTTGATATCTACGAGATGATGAATTTCATTTCAAACCTACTTTCCTAATCAATTAGATGGTGATTATATTTTGCACGTGACTTAGGTGATTGATCAGATCTACTTCACGCAAAAAAAAGAAAAGAAAAAGATGATCTTATAATACCATTCCTTTTTATAATATTTATTGCTAGTTTCTCGTTCCCTACCTATAACTTCTGGAACAAATGCAGGGCATATAGCATACAAACAAAAGGACAGATTTCATTGTTATCATATATATATATATATATATTGATGATGTGAGGATCACCAGCCAAGTTTATGGCAGAGGGGGAGCCAGGCCCCTGGCGCTTTATCTCTCTCAGGGATATGTTTGGGTGGAGTTCGCATGGTTCACGAATCCCACATCGCAAGGAGAGCGCCCTCACATGTGCTTTATAAGCCTCTGGGGCGAGCACATGTGTACCACTACCACACAAACTTGGCTGGTGATCCTCGCATCATCAAGTGGTACACATGTGCAAGCCCCTGAGGCATATAAAGCACATGTGGGAGCGCCCTCTAGTTGATGTGGGACTCACAGGCCCCCATAAGCCCTGCGGAGTCCCCCCTAAAGCATTGCCAGAGGGATAAACCGCTGTGGAGCCAGGCAACCCACACGGTATATACTGGCTGTTGCGGGTATCCTCCCTTCAAAAGGCGCTTTTCTGATGATGCGAGGATCACCAGCCAAGTTTATGGCGGAGGGGGAGCCAGGCCCCTGGCGCTTTATCTCTCTCAGGGATGTGTTTGGGTGGAGTTCGCATGGTTCACGAATCCCACATCGCAAGGAGAGCGCCCCCACATGTGCTTTATAAGCCTCTGGGGCAAGCACATGTGTACCACTACTACAGCTTCTGTAGTAGTGGTACACATGTGCTCGCCCCAGAGGCTTATAAAGCACATGTGGGGGCGCTCTCCTTGCGATGTGGGATTCGTGAACCATGCGAACTCCACCCAAACACATCCCTGAGAGAGATAAAGCGCCAGGGGTCTGGCTCCCCCTCCGCCATAAACTTGGCTAGTGATCCTCGCATCATCATATATATAACCTTATATGAGTAATCTTATGCTTGGGGTTTTACGAATTGTAATTCCGTTGTGTTTATAGAGTTGTTGCCATTTTGTATATAAGTTTAAGGAAATTCAGACAACGGCTTTGAGATAAATGTCATTTTGGCTGTGATTCATCTAGGCAATAGTTATGGTCGTTTTTTTTTTTTTTTGTGTGTGTGTGTTGGGGGGGGGGGGGGGGGCGGTTGTTAAATAAACGACTTAGTTACAAATAGTTGGACATAAGGCCCTACCATATGACCTTGTAAGTTGCAATAGTAACCAATAGAGAAAAAAATTGAGTGGTATATTCTGGTCTTAAGGAAATAAAGATTAAGCTTTTCGTTATTCTTAACGATAAAACTTACCAAAGGTTGCATAACATGACAATCAGGGCATTTAATTTATAACATTAAATAAAAGTTCTCTACATAACCACCTGAAGCTTAAGGACCTCTGTTATGCTCTTCTTTGCTTTCTGTAACTAGTTCCCATTTTTAATGCAGCGTATTCAGATTGAAGGAATAATAAAAGATCCCTGGTTTCGGAAGCACTATATTCCTCCAATGCATAGAGAAGATGAGGAAGTAAATTTGGATGATGTTTGTGCAGTTTTTGATGACATTGAGGTTGGCTGTTATTTCTTTCATGCTATATACGATTGTCTTTCTTGTTTAATTAAGAAATTTTCTAATGAACGCATAGAGAGTCTTGTGTTTTCAATTTTACCATTAAATCATTTGTACTAGTTTACCAAGTTCAACTCAGTGTATTTAAACCTTAACTTTTGCTTATGTAGACCATTTTTCTATGGCATATTTTATGTGCTTGACTTGTTTTCTAATTATGTTCAGTGACTATTGGTATATCGCAGAACAACTATGTAGCTAAGCAGTCAGAAAATCATGAAGGGGGCCCTTTGATAATGAATCAGCCAAGGAGATTGCATTCGGATAGTTGTTGCATGTATATCCATATTTGAATTTTTGATGATTACATATAGTTAGTATTTGATTATCAAATATTTGATAATGAATTGTTTATGATTAGATTATTTGTATTTAAACACGGGAGGAATAATAAGTAGCAGAAAAATTGTCCTAAACTCTTTTCTATCTTTCCCATGATTGATTATCAAATATCATCTTCCTCTTTAAGAAATTATTAGCCAAATAAAACCCCTGGCTACTCTTTTCTTTTGATAGAAATGGCAACCTAGATCAAAGTAATACATTAGCTTGGATATTTTAATAACTGTGAGGAATTTCATCTAACCAAAAGCACTACTCATTTACACTTAATGATAATTTAGCCAACTAAAACTCCACTAGCATGCCTTGCACATAAGTTTTAGTGTCTTGCCGTAATTTAGCAAAAAAGTCACCATCCATCATGAAACTTGATAAAGCCCATCATGAAACTTGATAAAGCCCATTTGTATTTCGCTATTATAATATTTGACTTTTTTATAAGAAAAAAATTTCTTTTATGAAATTTTCTTGTTCATATTTTTAATTAGCAAAACATAATTTTTTTTTTTTTTGCATTAATATCACTTAGTATTCAAATGAATAGTTTTAAAATTTTCATATTAGTTTTCAAGTTTCTAATTGACAATACATTTGTTAGGACATATGTGAATCAGGTTAGGAACATATGTCAATATTGAATTGGCTAATCCTTTGATAAAACGCACTTTACTTGTAATTGGGTAGATCTAAGATGTGTCTAATACTTTAAGGAAAAAAGTTTCAAGTCCAAGTGTTAAAGCCATGCAAATCTGTCCAAGAAACAAGTGAAGAAGTGCTGGTCGACAGCTAGCTTGACAGATAGAATCTATCGAGGTTAAAAGACAGCTCTAGCTAGATGCTCGACAGTTGCTTAATAGATAAGTTATCTATCGAGATTTATGAAAATCAGATTTTTTAGTTTTGATTTTATTCCAATCCGTGTGTACATGTTTAGGTTTTCTTTTTTCATAACCCTAAACATAAATAAGGATTATTTTAAGGGCCGTCAAAGGTTGCACGAGTGTGAAGCAAAGTTTTGTTTATGCAAATTGTGACTAAAGACAGAATTTGCCCTAATTCATATTTCTCTTGAAGAAGCTACTACGTTTGTATGCCATTGGGTTTTGTGGCCAAGGAGGTTCATGATCTTCATCGTGTTGATGAACTGATGAACTTTGCTGCCAACATCTTTCTCAAGTTGGTGAGTAAGCCGCGTATTGAGATCTACACATCAGATTGGTTAGTCACGTACTGGGAGCTGTGCATTGAAAATAAGAGATTGTCACTACAGAACAAGTCCAATTGAGTATTAGGTAAGGGTTCAACTGTAGGTTAGTATAAGGTACTAGGATTCCTATACTTGTAATTGCTTGTTGTGATTATAGTGAATTCTCGAGAGTGGTGACCTTAAAATCACCCAGTAGGGTTTTTGCCTTGGAGGTTTTCCCTATTCGTAAACAAATTACTATGTCAACTTTATTTTTTACTGCATTTTATATTAGTTGGTAATTTTTTTGTGCTGCCACGCATATTGCATGCTAATTGAATTAATTAATTAACTTGGCTAATTAATTGGTTAATTCATCACAATGAGGTCAATACATTCTTGGACTATTAAGTGGTATCAGAGTAGCACACTCTAATTAGGATTAATCTTTGCTGTTTGATCCATTGATCCCTATTGTCATGGCTGTAACCGGTATGAAAAGGTCTTTATTTTCAAATATATCTTATTTTTCTAATCTCTACTTGATTAAGTGTATCAAAAAATGCAATTCTAAAAGTTATTTGAAATTTATCATGATGATTATTGGAAAAGATCTTAGCATGACAAAGAAGAAACTAGATTGTCTCAGAATGAAAATGTGTAGAGGAGTTCGTCTGAGAAGAGTGAAAATTAAAAGCTTTGTTCATAATGGCAGATGAGAGAAAACATCATTCCTATTGATTTGTCATCTAAGCATGAGGTGTGCTTCACGATGAAGTCTGTATTTAAGGTTATGGACATGTGTTTGTGGTACTTTGATAGTGGCTACTCAAGACACATGATTGGAGACCAATCTCTCTTCAAGGTTTTTGAGTCTAAGAAAGGTGGTAATGTCATTTTTGGTGATGGGAGCAAATCACAGATTAAAGGAAGGGAACCATCTCTCTACTTGGATTGCCAGACATTGCAAATGTGCTATATGTAGAAGGTTTGAGAATGAACTTGTTGAGCATAAGTCAGATATGTGGTCAAAACTTTATGGTGCTATTTTCCAAAGGGAAATGCCTTATGTTAAATGAGTCCGGAAAGAAACTCATAATTGGTGTCACACTCTAGACAATTGTTATGGTTTGGTCCCTGATGCTGATATTGTGTGTAATAGCATCCATTTCCCAAATGAAGATTTATGGCACCAAAGAATGGGACATGCTAGTTACAAACATCTCTCAATTGTATCTAAGCTTGAGTCAGTCATGGGGATACCAAAGCTTAGTAGAGAGAACAATATTGTGTGTGGACTGTGTCAACTTGGAAAGCTAAAGAAAGCCAAACATCCGGGTACTCAGACATTTGCTATGTCTAAACCATTGGGGTTACTACATCTGGATCTCATGGGTCCAACTAGAACCAAGTCTCTTGGAGGAAGAGATACATTATGGTTGTGGTAGATGACTTCACTAGGTACACTTAGGTCATTCTCTTAAGATCCAAGTCAAATGCTCCTGAGCACATTGAAGCCTTGTGCACAAGATTGAAAAATGAGAAGAGCTTAAAGATTGATTGAGTTCGAAGTGATCACAGTAAAGAATTTGAGAACTTATACATGGAGTCTTTTTGCACTAGATCAGGTATATCTCAAGAATTCTCTGCTCCTATTACTCCGCAGTAGAATGGTGTAGTAGAAAGAAAGAATTGGGTTATTCAAGAGATGGCTAGAGCCATGTTGCACAACAAGGATGTGGCTAGAAACTTGTGGGGAGAAGTTGTTAACACTACATGTCTTACAGTTAACAGGGTATATTTCAGACCCGGCACCAAGAAGACTCCCTATGAGTTATGGAAGGGAAGGGAGCCAAATGTTAAGTATTTCAGAATCTTTAGAAATACTTATTTCATTCTCAAGGATAGAGAGAATGTGGGAAAATTTGACTCTTGAAGCGATAAAGGAATATTTCTGGGATACTCCTCCACAAGTAAGACTTATCGAGTATACAACAAAAGAACCAAGAAGGTGATGGAAACGGAAAATGTTGTTATTGATGAAACTTCAGAGTTCGGCTCTGAGAAAATTTGAGAGGAAATTCCCAAAGAAATTCTTCCTCTCAGGCCCAAGGATGTTTAAGATATTGTTGATCAAGAGCTTGCATTTCTAAGTACTCCTGGCACTCTAAGTGTTGTAGAAAGTGTTGGGAAAAATACATGTTTGTATCACATACAAAATATATGCAGCAGAAATTTAACGGATCTACTTCATTCACAATTGATAACATGAACTATGTAATTTTTAGAATTTGAGAACAAGAAAGCGTACCTCGGTGCGGTGAAATTCAAAACCAAAAATCAGAAGTTCTTGGGAAGACTTTTAATCTTCACTCCAATTCCACTTAATGCCCAAGATGTGTGGTCTCTCAATCAATTTTCAAGGAGAGAACAAGGGAGTGTCCAACACTCACATACAAACTATTTCATTCCTTGTGTAATTTTGATGAAAAACACTTGTGAAAAGACTCATTTAAAGAACCACTGAAATTCTGTATGTTTCTCTCCTTATATACAACTGATTATCTAATTGGGCTAGCCTTTTGGGTCATTCCAATTGGGCTCTAGTGTGTGGCTTGGAGTGGGACCAAAAGGAAACAAATAAGACTCTAGCTCCAATGGGTCTTGGGCTTTTCTGTCAACTCTTGACAAGTCCAAAGTTGCCATTAATTATATTCAATACCACTATATGAATATAATTGCATTCTAGGCCTTATTAATAAATTATATCCCAAGACTTTATTATACATGCAACCCCTTCATTAAAATATTCGTAGTAATACAAAGTCATAAATATAAACTGCCACTTTGAAGATTACTATATCTTAGTCCTTGAGTACCCGGTTTAATCCTTAATGTTATTCATCATATATTTATGAAATCCAATTCCATAAATATATACTTTAGCAACTCCTTACTAAAGTGGTTGGGCCCTACACTCTGAATAACCAAACCCATTAAACTTATCTCAAGGGAATATTTTATACCTCCGTTAAGAGATTATGAATTCCATCTTGAGAATATATGTTCCATTAATACTAAATGTGGTTGCCCAACATACTAAGGTTTTGACCGTAACTTATAGATCTCACTCCTGATATATCAAAGCAACCTACATCTCATAATCAGGTCCATTATTCTCTCAGGATTTAAAGTTGATGTAAATAGAAGTCGTGGGATTTATTATTCATTTGACAGTCATTAGGAGAATAATAAATCTCACAGCGGTCCATTTCAATATGTCTTAAATCTTAAAACATATCAACAAACCAACTAGAAATCTCCATTTCCATGATCAAGACAAATCACCTTAGTTGATATGTTATAGTCTTCGCAGATGAAATGTCCAAGTTCATCACCGACTACGAACTACGTTATGAGTTTACAAAGAACTTAAAATTTATATCTTCTGTGACTTTTCACATAAATCGCATATTATGCATCTCATGGACTAAGATAATGCCCCATTAGTTCATTTATAAATAGTCTCATATAATTAAATAATTTAATTATTTATGACATGCCAATAAATTAGATTTTAGGGCATAAACCCCAACAATCTCCCACTTACCCTCAAAGACAATTTACAATATATCCGACACTTATCTCCCGTTAGAGTAATTCACAGTCACTCTAAGGCAAGGTTTGGAAACAAGTTTCAGTCAGATTTATTGCGTAAATTATCTTTTCTACTACTACTTAAGTACTCATATCTCTTTAGTGAGATAATACTTATGCTTAATGTGTTTCTTCATCACTTAAGATGAACACATATCTTGTCTTCTAACTTCATGAATTATAATCAAACTACAAGTCAGAGTTTGTACATCTAGTAACAACCAAAACCTTTCTTTTGTGGACAAGCACATAATCCCTCATTCTCCTAAGATATATGAGTATATGCTTTACTCCCACTAAATTAAGTGATCTTTGATTCAATTGATATTTGCTTATCATGCTCACTGCAAAATAGATATTTAGCCTAGTATATAGCATAGCATAAAGACTTCCTATGATATGGTATTAGGAACTATCTTAATATGCTCCTCCTTTTATATGTCTTAGGACTATAGTCTTATATAAAGGAACTTCAAACTTAAAAGGAAAGAATCATTTCTTGAAGTATTACATGCTATACTTGGCTAGAATCTAATCTATTTAAGCAGATTAAGATAGACTCAATGTCCTAATTTCTGAATTGTAACAAAGTTTAAATTCTTAGGATATGACTAGTATTTTCCAAGTACTTTATATCAAACTGGATTAGACAACAAAAACTTTATTGATGACAATATCTCTACATCATTCTAAATGATTAGAATGTCATCAACATGCAATAAGTAATTTATTATTCTATATAGCTTTTACACACATAAGGCATTTTAATACTTGATCAAAATCAAATAAATTGATTGCTTGATCAATGATGATATTTTATGATTTAGATGCTTGTTTTAGTCTATAAATGGAATTTAAGCAACTTGCATACTAAACACTACTGCTTCTTTGCTATGTACAAGTCTAGTTACATCATATAGATGTCTTTCTCAAGATTGCTACTAAAAGAAGCTTTCTTGATATCCATTGCCATATTTCATCCAAATGAAATATAATGGATAAGAGAATCTAGATATAGTCAATCTTAACTATTGGTGAAAAAATCTTTTCATAATTGAACCATTTTTTTCAGAATAAATCTTTTTGCCACTAGTCTTGACTTTGAAGGTTTGCACCTTCAAATCTATCAATCTCATTTACTTGTAGACCTATTTGAAAACAATAGGCCTAATGCCATTAGGCGCCTCTACAAGTTCTAGACTTTAAATAGAATTTAATTCTATTCTCATAACCTTGATCTAGTAATCCATATTCATATCATCTATGCCTTTACGTAGGACCGAGGATCAAATTCATATCCTTGTGGAATAACTTCAAAAGTTTATCCCAAAAGTATGAATTTACTTGGTAATTAATAATCCTCCCACTACGATATTGTACCGGTGTACTAGCTATACATTTAGAATAATGCCTTATAGTGTATCTAATACAACCAACTCATTTCTAAATGTATTTTACAGTTGTCTTTAAACAAATTCTGACATCTTTCTTCTAGAACAATTATACATTTTGCTTTAAGATTATTCACATAGTCATCATCAAGAACTTTGTAATTGAAGTTTACAAACATCTTGTTTTCTTTATGACTACCAAAATAATCTTATACCATTCCTTTTGGATACTCATCATAAACACTCATTTTTCTATCTTTTGATTTCAACTTGTTAGACTTCCTTTCTAGCACAAGTAGAAGTATCATATACTAGGTTTTCACCTAATCCGTGATTTGATAAATGTCCTAGGAACAAACTTTTGAAATCAACTTTAGAAAATGTATAGTAATTATTAGAGTATATCTCCAAAAGAAATAAGCAAATGGAAATACTTATCATGTGCTTTACTATTTCTAAAAGAGTCTTATTCCTCCTTCATGTATGCATCGACTTAAAGAAGTCATTGAAACTTTATTCCTTTATAATAAAGGAGTCCTAGATCTTATTATCCTCTAAATAGAATTCATTGACTGGGAATTTAACAAAATAATGGTTCTAAATGCCCATCTTTCACCAATCTTGAATATCATTTAGATTAATGAGATCTAGACATAAGTGCCAAAACATACAATAACAAAGGATAGAAACTTTCTCTTTAAAAAGTAAAACATGTAAATTTCCATATAGAAAATAATCACGGACAATGTTTAGCTTTACCAAAACAAAAACACTTTCCTTTTGGTCATGCTTTTGAGTCTAATTCCCTTTTGGCATCTATTAGGACAACTTGCTTGTCCAATTGTTTGGTATTATAATTTATCTTCTTATCACCCTTACCTTTCGGTTCAGGCTAAGAATTTGAATTAAATCATATTGATCCCAGTTTTAGCTTTTAGGATGTCTTCCGTTGCGTAGAACTCACTCATCAATTTAGATAACATAAAAATAATTTATTTTGAAGACAATTCGAATTGATTAAATGGTTCTAACAAGGACTTGTGGATCATATCCAAATGAGATTAACATTAATCTCTACATCCAAGAAATCCAATTCATTTTAAAAATAAAATATTTTCATGAACTGATATAGAATTAGAACTCTTTAAGCTTTTCTTAGCACTTAATATGATTCATACCAAACATCTCATTTAGACTTAACCTAAAGTCTAAGTGTAGTACTAACTCTTGCATCTCATGCTGTAGCACACTTGAGATAGAAACCAATGTAACATTTTAGTATTTCAATAGAGACTATGATCAAATCATAAGCTATCTTCCATCAATGCATCATACATAGGAAATTATGACAATGTTGAATCAAAACATATTTATGTGCTTCAGCTCCTTTAAGCACCATGTCCAAAATTATTTCTTAGTTAATGTGATTCACTTAAAATAGTAGCTAGAGAACAAAATTATGACAAACTTTATTTTGAGACTATGAACATAATTAGAGGGACATTATATTTTGCATCCATAACCATATAGTATGAAACCCAAAAATACTATACTAGGTGCAACGACAACCTAATCCCGCAATTAATATTCCTCGGAAGCGAGGTCATACCAATCACTATGATCAGGCGAGAAATATTCTCATTATTAATGCTATCATGGTAACTCTTACCAAACAAAAATAATTTGCCGCTCTTCCTTTGGCCTCTAAGTAATAATGACATAGCTCCGAAGGGGGGTTAACATTACACTTAGTCTAGTGTACACCATTGTCTAGAATCATGTGTAGCCACATTTCATCCTTTTAACAGGTTTATTTTGTAGTACCATGATAAAAACACCCTCCGCATGGAATGCAAAGCTCGAAGCTAAGACAAGGTGTTTAATCAAACCATTGTAAACCAGGAAATTCAATCCTAAAGTACCATGAAATAAACATCCTCCACATGGAATGCATGGCTCGAGGCTAAGACGAGATGTTTACCCCACACCACTATGAACCGACAATGGAGGCCGTGAGATCCAACTCTTGTATCTCTCTCCCACTAGAAATTTTAAAACAAGCGGTTTGTCTTGAAATTATTGTGATCTCATCACAATTTTAACCCTATACATCAAATGTGTTTAATTGTTTAAATTCAATGTGATGTTACTAAGTCACGTCACTATAGCGTAACGAACATTCGCGCAACGAACATTCGCGCAATCACAAAGAAGTTTAAAGTAAATACCTTCCACATGGAATGCAAGACTCAAAGTCAAGACAAGGTATCTATTCACATTACAATAAACTTAACAAAAGGGTTATTTCAACACTCCCACTCATTATTTAGGTTTTTCTTAAATAATTGTGATCCAATCACAACTTATAACCTTACACTTGTGGAAGGCTCTAATCTTATTCGAATCACTAACTAAAATGGAATTCCTAAACTATTTAGGATTCCTTAAACACTAATGAATCAAAAATTAGTTATATAGAACTCTTTCCTTAATTTACTAAATAAGAAATTCTAATCTCATTAGAATATATATATACCTTTTAATTTAGCTTTAATATTATTAAAACTTCTAATTAAAATAAATTAAGGACTTATAATCATACAAAAATTCCAATCTCATTAGAATGTTTCTTAAAAGACAAGTCCTAAACTATTTAGGACTAAGAGTTCTATTTAACCAATATCTTTGATCTCATTAGGTCTTTTAGTTAGAACCATGTGTAATCTTATCACACATTTCCTTACACTTTATACATTTGAAAACATTTAGAAAATATTCAAAATTTCCTTCAAACGTATTTTCGCGAGAATCTCGCGACTAAGCTCTTCCCGCGAAAAAGGCGTAAGGAAAAATAGTGAAGACACAAAATTCAGACAGAAACTTTTGCTACTGTCTTGCGAGTATCTCGCAATTAAGCACTTTCCACGAAAATGATTTAAGCAAAAAATTGAAAATACAAAAAATCAGACAGAAACTTTCGCTACTGTCTCGCGACTGGTTCGCGAGTAAAGCTTACCCGCGAAAAGTTTTTGTCTTCAGAATCATTTTTCGTGAGTAACTTTGCGGGAAGCTAACCCACAAAAAACCCGTGTTTTCAGTTTTTCTAGAGCAGTTACAAACAGTTTTCAACGATTTTTCATGAACAAACAACCATCATATGAACATGATATGCAAAATTTGATATCAAAACTGAATTCCATTGATGTTATAGCCTTAAAGATGAATTTAACATACTTAAATTTAGATTTAAACAACATCATAACATCAATATCAGTTTTTATCACAACATAGTTTCAACTACCATGCAGAAAATTAAATGCATATATAACTTTCTAACATCATGAAACTATTATCTCTAATTCTGAAACTCACAAAACATGTTATTCAGATTTGAATTGAAGACCGCTCTGATACCAATTATTGGGAAAAATACATGTCTGTATCACATACAAAACATAAGCAGTGAAAAATTAACGGATCTACTTCATTCGCAATTGATAACATGAACTATGTAATTTTCAAAATTTGAGAACAAGAAAGCGGACCTTGGTGCGGTGAAATTCAAAACCAAAAATCAGAAGTTCTTGGGAAGACTTTTAATCTTCACTCCAATTCCACTTAATGCTCAAGATGTGTGGTTTCTCAATTAGTTTCCAAGGAGAGAACAAGGGAGTGTCCAACACTCATATACAAACCATTTCATTCCTTGTGTAATCTTAATGAAAAACATTTGTGAAAAGACTCATTTAAAGAACCACTGAAATTCTGTATGTTTCTCTCCTTATATACAACTGATTATCTAATTGGGCTAACCTTTTGAGCCATTCCAGTTGGGCTCTAGTGCGTGGCTTGGAGTGGGACCAAAAGGGAATAAATAAGACTCTAGCTCCAATGGGCCTTGGGCTTTCTGTCAACTCTTGACAAGTCCAAAGTTACCATTAATTATATTCAATTCCACTATATGAATATAATTGCATTCTAGGCCTTATTAATAAATTATATCCCAACACTTTATTATACATGCAACCCCTTCATTAAAATATTCGTAGTAATATAAAATCATGAATATAGACTGCCACTTTGAAGTTTACTACATCTTAATCCTTGAGTACCCGGTTTAATCCTTAATGTTATTCATCATATATTTATGAAATCCAATTCTATAAATATATACTTTAGTAACTCTTTACTAAAGTGGTTGGACCCAATATTCTGAATAACCAAACCCATTAAACTTATCTCAAGGGAATATTTTATATCTCTGTTAAGAGATTATGAATTCCATCTTGAGAATATATGTTCCATCAACACTAAATGTGGCTACCCAACATACTAAGGTTTTGACCGTAACTTATAGATCTCACTCCTGATATATATCAAAGCAACTTACATCTCATGATCAGGTCCATTATTCTCTCAGGATTTAAAGTTGATGTAAATAGAAGTTGTGAGATTTATTATTCATTTGACAGTCGTTAGGAGAATAATAAATCTCACAACGGTCCAGTTCAATATGTCTTAACTCTTAAAACATATCAACATACCAACTAGGAATCTCCATTTCCATGATCATGACAAATCACCTTAGTTGATATGTTATAGTCTTCGCAGATGAAATGCCCAATTTCATCACCGACTACGAACTACATTCTGAGTTTACAAAGAACTTGCAATTTATATCTTCTGTGACTTTTCACATAAATCGCATACTATGCATCTCATGGAATAATATAATGTCCCATTAGTTCATTTATAAATAGTCTCATATAATTAAACAATTTAATTATTTATGACATGCCAATAAATTGGATTTTAGGTCATAAACCCTAGCAGAAGGTTCAGCAGACATACCTGTCTCACCTAATTCTGAATCTCATAAAGAGAAATGACCTTCCTCCAGGATTAAGTTGAATCATCCTCCTGAAGGTATTGTAGGAAACATGAATGAACTTACACTAAGGAAGCGTACAGTTGATAAATGTGTTGCTAACTTTGTGTCATATTCTTGTTATTTGTTGTAGGTTGAACCCACGAAGGTTGTGGAAGCTCTTCAGGATGAAAGTTGGGTTGAAGCTATGCATGATAAATTGCTTCAGTTCCAAAGGAATGATGTCTGGATTCTAATACCTAGGTCAGAGGGTGAGCACATCATTGGCACAAAGTGGATATTCTGCAATAAGATTGATGAGGAGGGTAATGTGATTCAAAATAAGGCTTGTCTTGTGGCTCGAGGATATTCTCAAATGGAAGGAGTGGACTATGATGAGACATTTTCTCCAGTAGCCCATATGGAATCCATCAAGATTCTCCTAGCCCTGGCATGTCATTTGAAGTTCATGCTTTACCAAATGGATGTCAAGATTGCTTTCTTGAATGAGTTCCTCAAGGAAGATGTCTATGTGGCTCAACCAAAAGGATTCATTAATCCCACTTTCCGGATCATGTGTTGTACTTCAAGAAGGCACTTTATGGGTTAAAGTAAGCCCTAGAACTTGGTATGATCGGCTCACACAATACTTGGTGTCATATGGGTTCATAAGAGGAAAAATTAATTAAACTTTCTTTATCAAAAGGGAAGACAATGAGTTCATAGTTGCTCAAGTCTATGTTAATGATATTATCTTCGAGTCGACAGAGGATGAACTTGCTTATAGTTTTTCCAAACTCATGCAGGCCGAGTTTGAGATGAGCATGATTGGGGAGTTGAATCACTTCCTTGAATTGTAGATCCGTCAGCAAGAGTAAGGTATATTCATATCTTAATCTAAATATGCTCAAAATCTTGTGAAAAAGTTTAGTTTGGAATCTGCTAGTTCTGTTAGAATCCCTATGAGCCCAAATGTTAAACTCACTGTTAATTTGTTGGGTAAAAGTGTTGACTCATCTTTATATAAAAGCATGATAGGTAGTCTTCTTTACCTTACTGCTAGTAGACCCGACATTAGTTACAGTGTAAGAGTGTGTCCTAGATATCAGGTTAATCCCAAAGAGTCACATATGATTGCTTTGAAAAAAATCATAAAGTATGTCAAAACCATTACCAACTTTGGTGTGTGGTATAACAAGGATACAAATGATGTTTTGGCTAGATATTTTGACGTAGACTAGGTTGGGAATTCTGATGATAGAAAGAGTACTTCGGGGGTTTGTTTTTATGTGGGTAACAATCTTGTCTCTTGGATGAGCAAAAACTATAATTCCATCACTTTATTTAATGTAGAGGCTGAATACATCACTGTCGGTAGTTGGTGCACCTAACTTCTATGGATGCAATAACTCCTCCTTGATTATGGTATTTGTCAGGAACATCTTACCATCTACTATGACAATACCAGTGCCATCAACATCTCTAAGAATCCTGTTCAACATTCTCGAACTAAACCCACAAAGATTTGACATCACTTCATTTGGGAACTTGTTGAAGATGGTACTCTTACTCTTGAGTACTTTCACACTGATGATCAGAAGGCTGACTTATTTACCAAACCTCTTGATAGCAAACAGTTTGAATTCCTCCGCCAAAACATTGGTGTTACCTCCATGGATTGATCTCCTCTCCTTCTTCTCCTTCCTCATGCATTTGCATTGCCTAACATGTTTTGGTTTATTTGTTTTTTCATAAAATTAAAAAAAATTGAAAAATTAGAAAAATACAAAAATAGTATGTGTTATTTGTTTCAATGGCCATCCAAGGTACTTGTGTACCTTGGATGGCCATTGAAACAAATTTTTCTAAATTTTGTATCTTTTGTAGCTTAGATGAGCATCTCTATGCACAACTAAGCAAATGAGTTTTGTAGCTCGTGTTTGTGATGAGTAAGATTAAGTAATCTCTTGTACTTAACACTCGTATCACTCTTTTTGACAAGTAGGACTAGAAAATCCTAAGAGAAATGCATAAATAACCATCTCACCACTGTTGCTTGCCAATCATGAAATGATATTTGTATGCTTTGGCATAGCAAAAGTGCAATGTCAAAAGCTTGACATCCTTGGGTATTTCTTTTCTCTCTCTTATATGTCCATGCATGGTTTGCTTAAAAGAAAATATGCAAAAAATAAAAAATAAAAGCAAAAAGAATCAAAATGCTTTATATATGATTGTAAGCGTGCCTTCTAGGAGATATGAGAGTTATAAGATGTACCTCGAAGGTGATAGTCCCCATCAAGTAGTTATGATTGTGTGTGAGTTAAAGTGATTTTTTCATATCTCAGATCATCATAACATGAGACACTTATGCAATCTTACGATGTTGTTAACACACAACATGTAATATTCTTTGCTTCTTTTGGTACATGTGCAGGTACAATGTGATTTGGCCATCATAAGGAATACATGTGTTAATGTATGCTCACTAAATTGTATTAACTTGTTTTTAAAATATAAAATTGGTTAGACTTGTTTAGTGTGTGTGTGTGTGTTTTGGATCTAAATGCTTGACATTTTCTTGTTAAGAGATGTTTTTTAGAGCTTAAAATGTTGCTTGGATCTTTGGTTGAGTAGCATGTTTGATTGCATTCATGTATGTGGTTTTCTATTCTTTGAAAAATTGCTTTTAAGCAATCTCGACAGCTTCTCGATACCCCTCGACAGCTAGGCTATCCATCGAGCCTCTAGAGCTTCCTTTCTTGATAGTTGTTATCGCAATTTCGATCCATCGAGGTTTTTGAGATTTCTGCTCGATATATTCTTGGTAGATGCTCGATCCATCGAGGAAGTTTCTGTATGCTCGATAGATGCTTGATAGTTTCTTGATCCATCGAGCTCACTTTGCTATAGACACCTCTCGATAGCTCCTTGATAGCTGTATCTGTCGAATTTTTATTCTTGATAGCTCTCGACACCTCTTGATCCATCGAGAAACTGGGATTTCTATATAAAGGGTCAGCGCGATTTCCATTTCATTTTTCTCGATCTCTCTCGATCCTTTCTATCTTGGCACCTTCCCAAACACTTCACTCTCACTCCAAACTTCATTCCCAAAAGCTTTCGACCTAGATCAAGCTTTTCTTCTTTGGTAACGGTCCTTAATTCTTCGTGCATTTCATGCATTAGACCTAGGTTTTTGGGTTTTTCAAAATTTTTTGGGGTTTTTCAAAACTGATGAGGTTTTTGCAAAATTTTTTGGATGGGTTTTGTGTAAATGATCCTAAATGTTCATTCATTGCATCACATTTGCTTTTTTTTAACAATTTTCATGCATTTTAGATGTGTGATTACTATGTTAAAATGCTGTGTGCTGGTAGGATTGGATTGGGTTGAGTCCATGATGTTTTTAATGTTGCATGTCACATGTTCATGCATTTTTCAAGCATATGTACCTTCATTTTCTAATATTGAACTGTTTGGTGCTTTTCTGTTTGTCCCTCTCTATCTCTCTTTCTTTCGTTAGTTGCTCTATGGCATCTAAACGAAAATCTGCTTCATCTCGGAACCTTCTTCGTTTCGGGGCATCTTCATTTGATTCTACTCCTTCACACGCTAGGTTCCTTGATGATAAAGCTTGAAAGGAGTTTTTAGAGAACTTTTCTCGACAAGGCATTCATTCGAAATGCCAAGTCATCCTATCGGATTTCTCTGATATTGACCTTCCCACTGTCATCTATAATAGGGGTTGGGAGTCATTATGTGGCATCCCAGTCACGTGCCCTTGCGTGATCATACAGGGGTTTTACTCTAACATGCACAGATTTGAGTACTATGTACCTCAGTTTGTCACTCGTGTTCGTGGTACGCGCATTGTGGTCACTCCGGATCTTACATCCGAGGTGCTACATGTACTGAGGGAAGCGCATCCTGACTACCCTGGCTATGATTGTTTTAGGACTATGTCCAAAGACGAACTCATGTTTCTATTCTCTGAGACACCTTCTTCTTGGGGTGATCGTCAAAACACTTGTTGCTCGACCTTTGCTAAAGCTCCGAGATTCCTTAACATTGTGATGACATTCATTCTCCATCCATTGTCTCACTATAACTCTATCACAGAGCCTCGTGCTCAATTTTTGATATTCCTCTTAGAGGACATTTCTATCGACTTCCCTTCTCACTTCATCCTATCCCTTATAGATGTCTTTAAAGATATGGCGACCCGTGATAAGCTCATTTTCCCTTCGACCATCACATGGATCATTTGTCATTTTTCTATCTCCTATCTCGAGTTTGAACACTTCTTCATCATGGGTGCCATTGACACTGCTACCGTTAGACGGAGTGATGCCTAGCTTCGCCTGAGGGAGCCATAGACCGAGACAGCAGCTCCTCTGGCTTCTTTAGCTCCATTGACATCCGCTCCTTCTTCTTTTGCGGGTTGTGTGACCCTCGATGCGACCACGGCGTAGCTTCAATGCATGGATGCTCGCCTTGACACTCTCAATGATCAGTTGTATCAGGTGAACACCCATGTTGGTCATTTTGCACGAGGACAAGCTTGCCTTTGTGGCTTCATTGAGTCTCTTTCTCCTTCTCCAGAGGCTTCTGAGGATGAGGACGATGATGGTGACTCTGATGATGATGCTGTTAAGGATGAGGATGCTAGCTCTTCCAGTGACAATGAGATGATTGCTTGAGTTACTTACCCCTTGTTATTTGTGACAAAAAGGGGGAGTAGTTTTGGGATGAGAGTAGTCATGGACTTAAGGGAAGAGTTAGCATAGGACTTTTTGGTGATAACGGGAGTGTTTATATTTTGAGGGATGTAGTGAGGTTATTATGTATTTTCTTTTCTTTCTTTTACTTTTACCTTATGTACATTGGTCTTGTGACCACTTAGTGATAGCAAACCTTGTATTCATTATTGATAGATATATTTGATGAGGTTGTTATTACATTTTCACCTATCTCTCTATGTGTTGTTTCTTTTTTCTCTTTATGCACATGCTTCTTATTACTTGTATGCAATCTTTTTATTTTTGTTTCACACTAAGATGCCGTGATGAGTTTTGTTTAAAGTGTTTCAGAAATACAAGTTGTCAAAGTCTTCCTAGTCATGAACTCTTTTCTTGCAAAGTTTTTCAAGAGTTTGTGTTAGGATAGATTTTATTGTATTCAACAAGAGAATATGAGTTGAGTGATTTATGACTTCTCTCATATTTCATTTGTTTGTTGTGGTTTTGTCACGGATTGCCAAAGAGGGAGATTGTTAGAACATATGTGAATAAGGTTAGGAACATATGTCAATATTGAATTGGCTAATCCTTTGACAAAACGCACTTTACTTGTAATTGGATAGATCAAGGATGTGTTTAATATTTCAAGGAACAAAGTTTCAAGTCCAAGTGTTAAAGCCATGCAAATCTGTCCAAGTGTTAAAGTCATACAAATCTGTCCAAGTAACAAGTGAAGAAGTGCTAGATTTTAATACTCAAAAGCTAGCTCGATAGATAGAATCTATCGAGGTTTAAAAGGTAGCTCTAGCTCGAGGCTCAACAGCTACTCGATAGATAAGCTATCTATCGAGATTTGTGAAAATCAGATTTTCAGTTTTGATTTTGTTCCAATCCGTGTGTACATGTTTAGGTTTTCATTTCTCATAACCTTAAACATATATAAGGACTATTTTAAGGGCTGTCAAAGGTTGTGCGAGTGTGAAGCAAAGTTTTTTTCATGCAAATTATGACTGGAGACAGAATTTTCCCTAGTTCATCTTTCTCTTGAAGAGGCTGCTGCATCTATACGCTATTGGGTTTTGTGATCAAGGAGCTTCGTAATCTTCATCGTGCTGATGAACTGAAGAACTTTGCTGCCAACATTTTTTCAAGTTGGTGAGTAAGCCGCATACTAGGATCTACGCATCAGATTGGTTAGTCACGTACTGGGAGCCGTGCAATGAAGAGGAGAGATTATCACTACAGAACAAGTCTAATTGAGTATTAGGGTAAGCGTTCAACTGTTGATTAGTATAAGGTATTGCTATTCCTTTACTTATAACCACTTGTTGTGATAATAGCGAATTCTCGGGAGTGATGACCTTAAAATCACCCGGTGGGGTTTTTGCCTTGGAGGTTTTTCCCATTCGTAAACAAATCATTGTGTCAACTTTATTTTCCGCTGCATTTTATATTAGTTGGTAATTTGTTTGTGCTGCCATGCATATTGCATGCTAATTGAATTAATTAATTAACTTGGCTAATTAATTGATTAATTCATTACAAAGGGTCAATACATTCTTGGCCTATCAACATTCATCCGAAATAAAACTTGTCACAATTTTTTATTAAAGTTTCTAATTGCCAATACATTTACCTGAAATAAAACCTGTCATGATTCAGAATACAAAAAGAGAATCATAAGATTACATATACATCTGAAATAAAACCTGTCACAATTTGTTATAAAAGTTTTTAATTGACAATACATTCACCTGAAATAAAACCTGCCATAATTTAGAATACAAAAAGAGAATCATAAGATTACAAATACATCCCAAATAAAACCCGTCACAATTCAATTTACAAAAGATCATATGATTGAAAATACATCTTAAAGTAAATTTTGTCACAATTCTTTTTGGAAGTTTCTGATTGAAAATACATTCATCTAGAATAAAACTTGTCATGGTTCAATATACAAAAAAGGGGATCATATGATTGGGAATTCAACTAAAATAAAACTTGTCTCAATTCAAACTATGAGAAGATGGTTCTATTCGCCACAATTAAAATATTGTATACCAAACAATATATGCATACCAATGCATTCTCTTGGACACAAAACTTGTTTGTACATAAACTTTCTTAGAATTGTTGTAATAGATCCTACATAAAAAAACGTACAACCAAAAAAAAAAAATAATAAAAATGAACACAGTTAAAAAAAAAATTCAATATATTCTAATTAAAAAGTGAGTGGTCATACTATAAATGATGACTGGTTGGGATGTATATGCATAGTAGATGATGATGTAGAAGGATACGTCACAGTTGGCAAAGAGTCGTAAAGATGATTGGCAAATAAAAAATAGAATAAATAACAAAATCATCAATTATAGAACAATTTATAATATGTAAAAAAATCAAATACATCATATACCTGTACAAAACTTGTGGAGTACAATGTCTTTGCAATGACTGATAGGTTCAAGTTTCAACCTTGCTATCAAAGATTCCTAATTCAAAAAATTAAAAGTTCATTTTGGAAAATATCATTAAAGATATGTATTATCTTAAAATAGAATATATTATAATTAAATAACCTCAGTTTGACTTTGTAGATGCATTGACTCCTAGTGTGGTGTCAAGCTCGTATTTGCAACATCCCTACAAGAAGAAATTTTATAAACCAAAAATTTAAGTAATAAATTAATATAAAAATCAATAATTTTATACAATTACCCGGAATGCTTATGTGATTGACAATTGCTTCACACATGACCCGTTTCTTTGCAAATGCTACACTTTCTCTTCTTTGTCAATTGTTTTTCTCTTGGATGCTTTTGTCTCAAAACTTTAGGCCTTCCCTTTGAAGGAACATGTGGTGGGTCTTGCAAAATAATTGAAATATTTGATGATACATAATATCAAGACTTCCTAAATCATCAACATCACAAATATCTTGCATGGTTAAAAGCTCCTTGTGAACCTTTGCAAAGTTTGTCCAAGATGCTTGTATCTCTTCTCTAACTGTGACCCTGTCTCTGAAACTTCCAAAAATTGAAGCATCAAACTATTTCTCATCAAGGTAGAAGAAATTTGTAGCTCAACTTGTATGACATCACCAAATTTGTCATGTACAATGTGCTTCTTGGCATTAACTGTCCATCTTTCTAAAATATAATGTGATGGAAGAAAGTGCATAAGAGATTTCTTCACAAGAACAGCAAGAATATGCCTAAAAATAATTCCAACAAAGTCAAACATATGGCATGTACAAATAGCTTCTTAATAATATCCAGTGACACTTCATAAAATGAATTTTCTTTCTCATGAGCTACCACCTTATATATCTTCTTCACTCTTTCTTCATAATATTTGGATGCCTTGTATGTTTTACTACAAAATAACTCTTCTTGAAATTTCATAAACATCTTTCTTGTATAAACTTTTGCTGCTTCTGTTCCCATCTTGTAACATGTTTTCAAAATTGGCACTGAATTTTTTGTCTTTACATCCTATTCTTTCTCTTTTATAGAACTTGCATTCAAAGCTAGCTCATATTGATATACAACGTCACTTATCATTGTACTTGAACGAACATAATCTTTAAAAAATTTATTCATGCTTTCACTCCTTTAAGTTGTAGACATCCCAGCACAAAATTTCATTTGTAAGTAAGCGGGAACCCATTTTTCACACTGCATATAGAGATTTCCCAACCAATCGTTATCCCCCAATCCATAGTTCTCCATAATCTCACTCCATTCTAACTCAAACTCTTCAATGGTGAGTGTATCATGGATGCAATGGTGAAATTCTCCCTGAAAATGTGGATATTTATTATATATATGGGACAATTGGTCTAGAACTTTCTGTAAAATATGCCATATACACAATCTATGAGTTGCATTTGGCAATACATTTGCAATTGCCTTAGTCATAACCTTGTCATCATCTATGATAATTGTAGAAGGAGGATATCCAAGCATTGCATTAATCCAAGTCTTCAACAATCATGTATAAGTTTTATCTATTTCATTCACAAGCAAAACACATCCAAACATCATCAAATTGATGATGGTGGTTAAAGCCTGTGAAAGGAACAAAATGCATGTTATAAGTATTTGTCTGGTATGTAGCATCAAAAGTTACAATATCTCCAAAATATTGATATGCAATTCTTGACTTAGCATTTGCCCAAATGCAATTACATATGCACCCATTGTCATTAACTTCAACTGTATAAAAAATTCCTAGATTTTTACATTGCTACTTAATAAAATATTTGTACATTCCCTGGGCATCTCCATCTTGAAGCAACTTTCTTCCTTTATTACCCAAATAATTTTGAATATCGAGCAGAATACATCCAACATTATAATCACCACTGGATTCTTTACTTAACACATACATTATCTTGCTTGGAGCTATTTGACTCATTAAGTGTATCTATAGATTCCTTTGGGCATTTGTTATCACTCAATTCCCACGAAGCATACTTATACTCTTAGGAGAAAGAAGCTCATGATTATGCTTCTCCACAAACTTACACATAACCCATGTATCTTCAATTTTCTTTTAACCTATCATTGCTTTGTATCTCACTCTTGTTTCTACACGCTCTAGATCTATTCTTTCTATGTCTTCATTAGGTTTACGTTGAAACCTTTCCTTTGAACAAACATATTCAATACCAACCAATATTCTATCTTTTTTATTCTCCGAGTATGATTTACTCGTATGCCAAAGCCCTTTCGCCTTCCATATGCATTATAACATGCATGAGTAGCATCTAATTTATCAAATACCATATCAAGACATGGTTCCAAATGCCTATTGCATGCAAAAGGTTGATTTGTATCATTCAATGACAAGTCTACATCATTTTGATCTTTATTTATTTCTAACTCATCAAGTACTATGTCTTTCACCATATCATAAATTGAGATTGTTTCAGGTTCTTCGTTGCTTGTACTCATATTTTCAATTCAAGTAATTTTAAAGTTCAAAATAAGCTATAAAAAACAAAAGAGAAGAAAAATTCATAAGCAACGATTGAGAAAAAATTCTAATTTTGTGCTATTACAATACCAAACTTGCCCAATTTGGCAAACTTGTTTTATCACAAAATTAAAGTCTAATTGGAAAAATTTTCACTAACATTAAAATTATCAAAGAAAAAAGGTAACTTTTCAACTTAATGTAGGATACAAATACAGAGTAAATCCAACCACTTAACACAAAACTGAACAACCAATTTGAATTTTTAGAAACTCAAATTAATTCCACATAAGCACAACAAAGGCAGGGTACATTTGAACACCTTGCTCTACAACTCAATAAACTCTACATAAAATAGCTCAAGGTATGTACATCCTTAATTGCACTCTGGTACATATAGAGAGTAAATTGACATTACAAGTAGGAGAAAATTATATTTGAAGCTAAAAATATTATAATAGCTATCACATAAATGATACCAACTGTGTCCCAAAAGCCTAAGCTGACGCTAGAGAATTCAACAACCATAGTAAGAAAACTTGTCGAAAAGGCACCTGTAAGAAAAAACAAAATAAATTCATTTCGAGGTTGAACTAATATAGAGACTAAAAATATAGAAATTTTTAGTGTTGGATTTCTAATTGAACAAGAACAAGCTCCCAAGAAAAGCAAATCCAAAAATTTAAGTCAAGGTTAAAAAAAGAAAAAAAAGAAACGCAAACTAAAAATTAAATAAATATGACAGTATAATCACAGTGCGGCTACCTACAAATAGTTAATTGCATCCAATGACAATATAATCACACAAAAATAATACTCAAACAACAAGATCTATTAACTAATGCAACCTGCAAATGGTATATCTCATGAATCTAAGGTTTGGCATTCATCAATTCATAAGATAACATTCACCATAAAAATAATTGTGGGGAGGCATTCAACACAACAATAGTTTAGATCTAGATGACATTAAAAAAAAATGGATGAAGCAAGCAATAATAAAAAAATATTAACAGGTGAGGGAAGATTGCTTATTACAGCAAGGGAAGAGTTCCTAGCACTATGAGTGACACTGTGAGTGGTATAGATATACCATATAATTTCCAAGCATCAAAGTGCATACTGGACCATCTTTAGTTTGTACACTATTTGAGTATTGTCGATGCTGAGCCTCGATCGGAGTGAAAAACCGTCGTCTTTGGTCTTTCATTTGACTACCCGTGGTGGCATTGCTCCCGTGCACACGGAGCCCGTTGGAGGCTTCAAGTGCTTCGGGTGCTCTCTCTCTCTTGGTGGAGAAGGTAGGTCTACCATTGGAGGTGTGGTAAGAATCTTGGCCAAATTTTAGGTGATTACCAAAGGTAAGTGAAGTCACCACCAATTATTGGATTTTTCTTAGGTATGATTGGTTACCAGTTTCTAGTTGATTTTATTACCGATCCTAGGCTAAGAAAAAATGTCTTTTTCCTAATCTAATGTGGATGGAAAAAATCTTGATTCTTGGGTTCAGAAGTTTGGTTACATGTGGGGAAGGTGTTAGGCACCCCACAATGCCTGTCCAAGGACAATCCTTTATTTTGATAAAACCTTAATTTTTGGAGATTAGTAGTAAAAAACATGATTTTAGTATCAGTTTTGGGGTTTTACATGCATGGGGGGGCTTTGAGGTTTGGCTTTTGAATGGGTGTGGTCCCAATCTATACTTTCCTAATGCATTCGGGCAAAGTACCAGATTTCTACGGTGAAAATCCGATTACACGTCACCTTACTTTCGCGGTGCAAATTAGACATCGCTTTGCCTTGTGACATGGACTGTGACAATCACATTGGGAGGGGCGAGTAGGTATATATATACATACATCGTGTACAATGCAAGCACAAAGAGCAAGAAAGTAAATGCCTACATCCCTAAAGCATAGCCCAAAATATAGATGCAGGAAAATAAACAGGGGTCGCTATACTCTAGAGATGAGGACGAATGGTACACAGCATGATGTACCTAATATAACCCATCCAGGAGAGAAAGGAAGGGGATTTAAAAGAGTACATAACCAAATGAGAGAAGCTAGACCCCCGAATCTACTAACATAGTTGCTTGGCTTATATCTACATGCTCGCATCCTCGCCCTTTTTGCTTACGCTTGGGAGACCGTGCCCTAGCTCCATGCGTCCTTGCTCCATGTGTGTACATGCAAAGGCAAAGGCAATAAACCAGCAAACAAGCAATGGAATGATAAAGATGTAAAATGCATATGAAAGAGGCATAAAGCAACTAAGCATGATAGACATGGCAAGCAAAGAAACAAGAAAGCAAGCAAACAAGCAAAAGCAAACAAAAGGTGGTGTCCACAAAGGACAAATGTAGGTATGGATTGGACGTCCATGACTTCATTGTGTTGAAGCATGGACGACACATTAGCAAGCAAGACTCATGCATGAACATGTAAGCAAGCATGCAAAGATGCATAGAAAGCCAACGAGTGGAATAAACAAGCATGGTAAGCATAACATCGCACGAAGCGAAAAAGGGGAAAGGTATGCACAAAGCAACCGGCATCATGGTGATGCATCCTAAATGGTTACATCCAAACAAGGCCTCATGGGCATCAAGTCTAACCACACAGCCACAAACCCACTAAGGGCGTTAGGCGTGGCAAAGCCTAGAATTAGAGAGGCTTACACAAGCATAAAGCATAGAAGCAAGTAAGCATAGACATGAAAATAAGGGTGATCCAAACTCTTTTATGTGGGCCTTGGTGTATGGACAATGACAAAGACCATAGAGTCTAGATCGGGTCTTAATCATTAGGCCAACACACAAGAAATAAAGACAAAGTGACAAAAGGGCTACAATAGCACATGACATGACAAACAAGGTCTAGGCCTAAGCGCATAAACATTGTGTGAAGTGCACAAGCACATAGATGATGGGATAAAGCACGTAGAGAACATCGATCTAAGCATGTAAACACACCGATCTACACATATAAGCATGGAAATATGCATGTAGGCATGTAAAAGCATATCTAAGCATGCAGATGTAAGCATAAAAGCATGGAAGAACACAAATCCAAGCATACAAGCATATGAAGGCATAGACATAGGCATAGGAGCATAGAATATGCATACAAGCATGTAGATATAAGCAAGGCATGGTCGGAGACATAATATCAAGCATGTGAGCACGTAGACCCAAACATCAACACATGGGAAAAAAGAAGATCTAAGCATCTAAAGCATGACATAAAGCATAAAACATGTAGATCAAGAAAAAAAAAAACATGTAAACAAGCATGGAAGAACATGGATCTAAACTAAGAACATGCTAGGAGCAAGATAAATCAAGAAACATGCCAAGGAAAGTAATAAATCATGTTATTCAAGCAAAAAGAACAAAATAACTGCTAGATGAAGCTTTAAATAAAAAAAGGGGTATGGATAGTAGCTAAAAGGCTACATCCATACCCTTTAAACCTCAAATCCAAGGTATGGAACCAAGGAGAGGAAGATGGAGGGTATGAACACTACCTTATATTTTTGCTGAAGAGAGAAGAATCAAGAGGCTTTGATGTGTTTTTTGTGTTTGGAAGAGAGGAGAAATGTGTAGAAAGCGCCTAGGCAGAGCACAAGACCAAGAGACTCTTTTTTTTTTTTTTGGTCTAAAGGTGCTTAGGGCCTTTTATAGCCCTGTCACGCTTTACGAGGCAGCAGCCCTTGACCTTCAAATGGCCACATATCGGGTTGATCTTGACACCCTTGGAAAGATCTTGACTTCTTGTTTCTGAAAAGGTATGGAACTTGAAAATCCAACAGTTGGATCAAAAGTTATGTCTCCCAGAAGTTAGTGGTGCATTGATCGGTGCGTTATCTCAGTTTTCACGATATCTTGGCTGTTCTAACTCCGATTTCGACCCATGAATAGCCGTTAAACTAAGAATTTGATAATCTTTGCAATGACATTGGTCTCAACCCATTCTGAAGGCCAGATCAAAATTAGGGTTTTTGGGGCCCATTGGGAGTCAACTTCGGGTCAATTAGCTCAAACTTGGTCAAAGTTGAGGAAAATCTCCGAAAGGCTCAGGTTTGATGTAAGACTGCAAAAAGTGTTGTTTTGTAAGGATTTTAACCTCGTTTGACCTTTGGTCAACCCTAGGTTGACCAGGGGCATTTTGGTCATTTTAGTTGAAAAAAGCACTTTTGGTGCTCTAGTGTCCGAACGGGTTGCGTCACGTCATTCTAGATGTCCTTGTGGCCCCATGGAGAGAAAATAACATTTTTGGATTTTTTGAAGTCTGACACGCAAATCGAGAGTGAACAAAATACGGTATCAACAAGTATAGCCCTTGTGATAACATTTCACATGATATTCACACGAAAACATTACAAAATAAATTAAATTAAATTAATAAAAACTTTGAATTACCCTAAAGGAAAAATTCTCATATACACAAATGGCAAAGCACCAAGTGACCCAAAAAATTTAACAAATTTAATATACCCAAAACACCACCAAAAAGTTCTATAGGTTTCTGACATGCCCAGAATCCTAGATCTCACTAAAAAATTCATCACATATCGTCTAATACCATTAGTTACAAAAGAACCCATATGCTAAAAACTCAATTTTACGTATTTACTCCAAAACAACAAGCAAAGCAATATGGGGGATCCAATTACATTGAAAAGCTCAAAAAAAAAAAAAAAAAATCATAACTGAAAAAGGAAGTACGCAATAATCGTGATTTGGAGCAGAAAGAAAAACCATAAGAACCCAGGCTAGCTGGGGAAAAGAAAAATCAGATTTATTTTAGGTCTGAACCTACCAATTAAAAATCCAATCAAAACCCATGGAAATACCAAAAAATAGCAAAATCCATACCAAATCAACAAAACCAGTACCAATATGAATAGATTGATATCCAAAAAAAACCCAAGCCCATCAAAATTTCTAAACCTCAAGTTTGGAGAAATAACTAATCAAACAATAAACACAAATCATAAAAGAAAAAACCTAATCAATGAGTTTGAGGTTTGGTGCGGTGGCACTAGAGGTGGGGTGAAGCTCCGGTGCTAAGAGAAGAGGAGGAGATGGAATCCCTTTAGGCGTTGGTGCTGTTTAGTTCTCTAGGTCTGAATGTGTTTGATGATTATAGGTTTAATTGGGTTATAATTGTGTGTGCAAGGGTGTATGTGTGTTTCATTAAAGATATGACGTGGCGTCCATTGATTGGTGGCGTAAATCACAGGCTTTACGCTAGCTCTTGATCTAACATTTTCTCTTTTTGAATTAGTTTAGTTAAATATTTGAGAAGACTGATGTGAATGCTCTTAAATATATATAGGCAAACCTAAGTCAACTAGTTAATCCAGCGATGTACCACGTTGCAGAGATCTGAAAAAAAAAAAAGAAAAAAAGAATAAAAAGCTAGTTTATCCAATTTTCAATGAATCAAAATAAATTTCCTTGGTGGTGGTGTGTTTGGTCGACCTGATTTTCTCCCAAATTTTATTCTTTCTGCTTTTTGCGCCAAACAATTAACAAAGGATATACGACAAAGCGGTATATATAGTGACAGTAAGCTTTCTTATTAATTAATTCTCCCATTTCCAATACTTTTTTCTTCTGTCATTTGCTAATTTGCTACAACAACATTTATCCGTTTCAAATTGTCAATTTGTTATTCTATTTCCTCCTTTGTACAGAACCATCTCTTGACATATACATATATAACATATTCAATTCCCAAGTTGTGCGTGAGTGACGGTTCTGTCTTTACATAGGTCAAAGCATCGAATTAAATATACCTATTAATAAGGTCTTTTCAACTAATGCCAAAGTACTTATCATGATAACTTTTTGTATATCTACCCACAATTCAAAAACTAGTACGAAGTTAATATGAAATCTTTTTTTTTGAGGAGGAATATGAAATCAAGTTGATATTGATTATTGACAAAAGAAATAATTAAATACAGAAGTGAAAGATAAAGTGTATGTTTCATATTAGAAAAGTACACATTATCTAATTATATTTCTCTTATAATATATAAGTCGTGTAAATATGACTGGGAGACCAAAGGGAGCCGACTAGTTGGTAGTATCACCCAATTAATCACCCACTTTTTTTTCAGAATATTTAATTACCCACTTAATCCCTACAAAAGATATTGCATTCCAGGGCACATTATCCAATTGTGCAAGTCTGTATTATTGTTTAACGATTGCCTTTGAGGCATTTGTTATAAATTATTTTAATAATATTTTGATACTACTTTCATAATAAATATAAAAAGATGTCAAAAATATATTTTTTTTTGAATTTTTTTTAAAATATTTCCTAAATAAATACTCTTAGAAAATTTATTAACTATTCCATAACAATATTAGTGGCGCAAAACTTGGTCGAAGCCGTCGCTTGGATCAAATAATTTTTTTAATCACTAAAATCAAGCTGTAAGAGTAGGAGTGGTAAAGACTAAAGTGCAATTTCCATTTAAGCACTACCAATGTATGTGTGTGTGTGTATATATATATATATATACACACTAGTAATAAAGTCAAATCATTTAGAAATCAAGGCCTACTGTGGTCAACTGTTATAAAGTGAGATTAAGGGATTGAGGAGCTCAGCCTTATGCTTACATATCTGTAAATTATGTTAATTAAATCTGGTGGGAATGATGAATGCCAATTTGTTAGCCTCTTAGCTCTTAATGGTGAGTCTGTTTCAAAAATTACTGATTTATCCTAACTTCCAGGTTAAGTGAGTCCATATCTAATTTCCCATTCTTATGCATGGATGTCTCAAAATAAGCCTCGTGGTTGTGTGTAATAGTTATTCCTTAATAGGTATAATAATTTTCAAAATTAATAAATTTTTAAATAAATGAACTTTTCATATGTATATAACAATTATAAAAATAAAAAAATATTAAAAAATAACTAATATTTCTCTAAAATTTAAAAAATAATATTTTTAGAAAATATAATTATATGAGTAAACTATTTTCTAAATTATATCTTAAGTTTGTTTTTTAATTTTACAACTCACAACCAAATTTATGAATAGGTTTAGTTATTCCATTACAACACATTTTATTCCTAGTAAAGATTTCCATTCCTTTCGTAATTTCCATTCAATGTATTCACATTAGCTTTAGTGTGGTTTTACTTTTTAGTCAAATTTGCTCTAAGATCTTCTTTGTTTTTTTTTTTTTTTTTTGGTTTTTGAATGAGATATTTTATTAATGCAAAATAAAATCAGGGCTAGGGCCATGTAGCATAGTAGGCCCTAGCAGCTATGACTCAATCTAATACTCCCTAGCGGGGGGTGCTCCTATTAGGTCACGTTCTAGGGGGTAAGCCACATATGGTCGCCCCGCGCCCCCCCCCCCCCCCCCCTTTTTTTTTATCAAAAAAGAAAAAAAAAATCTCAATTGACAAACAAACTTGAGCTGGAAGATTGGAGGGACAGGCCCCAATATTACAACCTGAGCTATTTTAACTAACCTATTTTCAAATACTCCTACATTAGGCTCAATATTTTATTGATTTTTCTCTATTCTACTCTCTCTCCATCCAACCTATTCCACCTTCCCCATTTTCGGTCAATCCACATATCATCACAAACCACCAAGACATGCCACGATTGTTGTTGATCTGTGTAGATTGGGGGGTTTGCCACACCAATATATGTAGATCCGTGAGAGAGAAAAACTCACAAACAAAGATGAAAAAGAGAATTATAGAACAAATAAAAAAACATTTTTTCCTTTAGCTTTGCCGATAGTCAAAAACTCAATAACAAAAGTGAGGACAAAATTGGTCTATACCCTTTTCACACAAACTAAGCAACATTTTATCCCCTTTTCCAAACTAATCAGGGAAATGCCCCTCTTTTGAAAATCGATTTTCTAAAAATCGAGTTAGACCCTATAGCGGCGTTTTTAAGGAGCCTATAGTGACATTTTCAAGACCTATAGCGGCGTTTTATAACTCGATCTTTACAAAGTCGAGTTATAGGCAAAAAAAATGAAAAAAATTGCATATAACTCGATTTCATGAAGGTCGAGTTATAAAACGCCGCTATAGGTCTTGAAAACGTCACTATAGACTCCTTAAAACGCCACTATAGGGCTCCAAAAATTTTTTTTTTTTAAACTCGATTTTGAGAAAATCGAGTTTCAAAAGAGAGGCATTTTCCTAATTAGTTTGGGAAAGAGGGCAAAATGCTGCTTAGTTTGTGTGAAAAGGGCATTTGCCCATTTTATCCACAAAAGTGAGGTATTGTTTATTGTAAAATTTTTTCGTTAGTTCGTTGAACCTGATGTGGGGTGTGTTATGCTTGGTTATGTAAAATGTTTTCCAATTATAGCATCTGCCGATCCAGCTGCCAATGCTCTAATATGCTAGCTTGTCTCTACAGTACTAGTGAGGTCATTTCTAAATATGGGTGAAATCCGGGCAAGCCAAATGTTCCACATAATAAAGGGGAGGAAGATTGCCTCCGAAGTATATTTTTGTCCCCTCTGCAAACAACAACATATAATAGGGTCATAGGATAGTGTTGGAAAATTCCGTGGCCATTGTGTTTGTCAAAATGAGTCTGTATGTGTCCTCATCAAAATGATCATGACAACATCTCAATCGTGCAAGAAGCAACTCAAGTGTACAAGTATGTCAAAGTTCAGTAACTCATCAACTGATGTTCAATTGATCCAAGTGCAACGGCCTTTCAACTACTACTCAATCAATCAAAAATTCTTACTAACAAATTTTTAATTCTGAAAGTTGGTTGTGCGTTGGAATGCATACCCTAGTTGCCGTTCATATAAAAAGGACATTACATTACGACTTTCAATGAAGCTTTGAGAGGCTACTACTTATAAATACTTTTTTTTTTTTTAATTTTTATTTGAGAAACTACTTATAATGACTTAATTTGGCATATTTATATCATTATTAGAGACTAATATCATATTTTTTTTTTGTTAATTCCTACATTTGAGAATTAGTTTTAGAATAATGTTAGTTAGGTTTTTAGACCCCAGTTATATGAATTGACCAAATAAATCAGATTATGCAAGGTCTATGGTTATTGCAAATAATCACCAATATTGAGTAAAAGTAAAAATAATGGGAAATACAAAACACGCAATATGGTAACTTAGGATAAATTAATGGAACAACTTGTCCCAAAGTAAAAATCAATGGGGAGAAACTTTCCCAAAGAAACAAATCTACTATATCAAGAGACGTTTTACAATTTGATCCCTATATTTTGATAGCAGTTAATTTGGTCATAGTGATTTTAAACTCATAGTCAACTTGGTTTCTACCATTAACTTACTAAAGAAAAATACATACGTGAAAAACGACTTGCACAGTTAGCGCACATGTGGCTAAAAAAATAATTTAAAAAAATCCATATCAACAAATTTAAAAATAAAAAAGTCTACATCATAAAAAATATTAATTGAAAGGTGAATTAAAACTTTTTCCACATTTCTTGCACTTTCTTGACAACCAAACACAACCATGGCATTCACCCATGACAAACTTTCACTCCCAATCAAAATCAATTCCACAATGAACCCAACAACCACAACATCACCCCCAAAAATAACCTAAATACCCAAAATTTGGCAAGTGCAATTGAAAAATCACATACATATAAGTCAAACCAAAACCAAGCATATACCCAAACCCACATATCCAAAAACCTTCATACCCAAAACCCACTTCGTAAACCCAAGAAAAATCAACAAGTTCTCATAGCTAAAACAAAACACAACCATTTAATCAACCAAAACGAACCTATTAGATAAAAAAAAGGGAAATAAAATACAAAATGGATTTTGATCATGGATGAGATGTTGGTACAAACACAATAATAATAGAAATAACACAAA
The DNA here is from genome assembly GCA_033629205.1 of Lithocarpus polystachyus. Taxonomy (NCBI): domain Eukaryota; kingdom Viridiplantae; phylum Streptophyta; class Magnoliopsida; order Fagales; family Fagaceae; genus Lithocarpus; species Lithocarpus polystachyus. Next base: position 36,589,097 of record CM066169.1, on the reverse strand, counting down.
GAAAAACTGAATAATACGTCTGAGTATTATTAATATGAGATTAGAGAATACACAACATTATTTGGACTGAGACGTGGCAGTCGCTCTCTTTAAAGAGATTCAAGCCTTTGGTTGGCTAAGCTTTGTAACTGATGTAGATTTTCTCTGACTTGTCTCCCCCAAGATACAACAACCCAACAAATGTCGTATGGTTAGAACAACCTCTACACAAAGTGTTCAAGCCCAAAACTCCACCAGAAAGAATACCCTTCTTTAACTAGAACCTCTATATTTTTTAGTGAATAAGAATGCTTGCATTTGCTGGATTTTTTGGTGTGATAACGTTGTAACTTGTATTGGGTCTGAATGAGTCTATTTATAGGCTCAATGGGCCTCACGAAATTATTAATCAAATTAATCTGATTAATTAGGTCCATTATTCTAATGTATTAGGTGTTACAAGATTAATTGCTGGATATTAATCTGATGGCTGGAGTTACACAATTAATGGATGAGATAAGGAGTTTTTAAAGAATGAAAAGGCCAAAATGGATAGTCCATTAAGTGGGTTAATGGCTCTTCATTTTCCTTAATAAAAATGGACTATAAATTTGGGTCATTTACTCACCAACGGATATGGTAATCATTCTGAATGGGTTGTCAAGTAAGAGGATCCAAGAGGCTGATTCATTTCCATTTTTGACATTTCCTCCCTTCACCTCCTCCTTGCGCACATATCTAACTCAATATTTGAGTCAATTCATATTAGCCCATTAATCACCACAATTAAAAAGAATAAAATAGTCTCTTTTCTTTTCAATGTGAGATTAAACATTTTCATTAACTCCTCATCTTTCATATTTACTCTCACATCCTTACATTTATGTTGTAATATTTATTCATTTTAATTAATTAATATTAAAATGCTCCAACAATCCCTCACTCATTTTAATATTAAAATTTTTAAGTTAAAGAGAGATTACCAGGCAAAGACTGGTTACTATGCATCATGAAGGTGTGCTCTACATTGAACATTCACTTAGTAAAATAGCGATCTCAACTCCAAAGTCGTAGTGGTCTCCGACTTGAACTAAGATTGCTTTGGGGAAATTAAGCTTCACTGTTTACACATAACAACCCAGGTGTTGACATGAGCTTTTATAGCTTGCACTTAACGGCCGTGTGCTAATCCCAATTTCATGAGTGTATTTGAGATTAAGTCCAAATCTCATAAGGAGCGGCCCTACCCCCACCCTCACATAGGTGAAATTTTGTCAAGGGTGCTCTTGTAATTTTGTCTTGTAATTCTGACATCCCACTCATACGAGCTACAAATTTCATTAAGAGTTTTTTTACTCAACCTCTCCACATTACGAGATAAATACACTTACATCATAGGGATGAACAATTAAAAAATTATTTACAAAATAAATAATTAAAGAAATAAATAGTGCATTTCTTACGACCATCATATAATTCGTTTTTCCCATTGAACTCAATTCTTAAGATCTTTGGTCCTTGGATTGGGTATCCTCATACATGGCTCATGAATCTATGGACTTTTGTCCCATCCCCCTCGATGTATTCCAGACCCTATCTTTTGCCAAGGCCTTGGTAAATGGATTTGCAAGATTATCATTAGACTTAATATAATCCACAGTTATGATGCCATTACTCAAATAAGATCACACGGTACTGTGCTTTCTTCTTATAGGTTTGGATTTACTATTGTAATAATAGTTTTTAACTCTATCAATTATAGCAGTGCTATCACAATGAATTAATATAGTAGGAATTGACTTTTCCTAAAGTGGAATTTCTTATAACAAATCTCTAAGCTAATTTGCCTCTTCACTAGTTGAAGCTAATGCTATTAATTCAGCTTTCATCATTGAATTAGTAATTATTGTTTGTTTTTTAGATTTCCAACAAATAGCACCACTACCTAGGGTAAAAATATAACCAATGGTAGGGAGGAAATCACTTGACAAAGTAATCCAATTAGCATCATTAAAAACTTCAATCATAGTAGGATATTTTTTATAAAATAAGCCATAGCTTTTGGTACCAATTAAATATCTTACAACTCGCTCAATAGCTAGCCAATGATCTTTATTAGGCTTGCTAGTAAATCTGCTAAGAACTCTTATTGCATATGCAATGTCAGGTCTAGTACAATTAGTAGCATAACGCAAACTACCAATGATGCTACCATAATCCTTTTGATTAAAAATCTCATTATCATTATTCACAAGAAATAAATGAACACTAGAATCAAAAGGAGTAGTTACACTTTTGTGACCATGAAAATTATATTTTCTCAATATTTTCTCAACATAATGTGATTGATCAAGAAATATTCCATCACATGTTTTTGTAATTTTCATGCCCAAAATAAAATTAGCCTAACCAAGATCTTTCATATCAAAATGGCTTTTAAGCATATTTTTTGTCTCATTTATAACATCCACATTTGAGCCAAAAATCAACACGTCATCCATATAGAGGCTAATAATAACATGTAAATTATTTCAGGATTTAGAATAAATACATTTATCACATTCATTTGATTTATAACTATTCTTAATCCTGCAGGCATCAAACTTTTCATGCCATTGTGTAGGTGCTTGTTTTAATCCATATAGATATTTAGTTAGCTTACTTACCTTGTTTTCTTGTCTAGGCTCTACAAAGCCTTTGGGTTGGTCCATATAAATCTCTTCCTCTCGGTCCCCATTTAGAAAAGTAGTTTTACATCCATTTGATGAATTTTCAAATAAAAAATGGTAACAATAGCAATTAATAACCTAATAGATGTAATTCTTGTTACCGGAGAAAAATGTATCAAAGAAATCAAGATCAACTTTTTGTTTAAAGCCTTTTGCAAAAAATTTAGCTTTAAATTTATCTATTGATCCATTTGATTTCAACTTTTTTCTAAGAACCCATTTACAACCTATGGCCTTACAACGTGATGGAAGATCTACTAATTTCCAAGTTCTATTAGAAATTAGAGAATCAATCTCATCATTTATAGCTTTCCAAAATATAGCATCAGGTGATATCAAAGCATCTTTTAAATTTTGGGGATTTTCCTCAATATTGAAAACATAATAATCGAACCAAAATCCTTTTCAACTCTAGCTCTTTTACTCCTTCTAGGTTCCATTTCAAAATTTTCTTGATTTTGTAAATGAGAAGTAAAAGAATTAGGTCGTGACAAAATATTTTCTTCACCCCCACTATTTTTAAATTTAAAAGCAAATTTTTCTTCATGAAAAATTGCATCACCAGATTCAAAAAATTATTTTGTTTTCAAGATCAAAAAATCTATAAGCTACACTATTAATCGCATAACCAAGAAAGGCACATGTAGTAGCTCTTATATCTAATTTGGGTATTTAGGGTCAGTAAGCCTTACATAAGCAAGACAACCTCCTACTCTCAAATATCTCAAATATGGCTTATGTCCTTTCCACATCTCAAAAGGTGTGGTATGTGACTTTTTATGTGGCACCTTATTCAAAACATGACATGCAACTAAAATAGCTTCACCCCAAAAATGTGAAGGTACATTAGCTTCAATTAACATGGTATTTGTTAACTCAATTAGAGTTCTATTTTTTCTTTCAGTCACATCATTAGAAGCAGGTGAATATGGTATAGTAGTTTCATAGATAATTCTTAAAGACTGAACAAATGAGTTGAATGTACTTGATTCAAACTCACGGCCTCTATCACTTCTTATTCTTTTTATTTTTTTACCGAATTGATTTTCAACTTCTTTTAAAAAATCTTGAAATTTTTCAAAAGCATCACTTTTATTTTTCAACAAATGAACAGTTGTATATTTTGAGAAATCATAAATAAAAGTGATAATATATCTATTTCCTCCACGAGTCAAAATTCTCTCAAATTCACATAAATCGGAGTGAATTAACTCAAGCAATTCGGTATTTCTTACAATACTTTTGTGAGGTTTTTTTGTAATCTTAGGTTGACTACAACTTTCACATTTTTCAAAATCTTTTGACTGTCTTGGAATTAATCCTAAACTACTCATAATTCCCATATATCTACTATTTATATGACACAAACGAGCATGCCAAAAATTAATAGAAAAAAGCATATAAACTAAATTGGTAGATGCTTTATTATTCTCAACATTCAATTTAAACATTCCATCACAAGCATAACTCTTGCCCATAAAGAATCCATTTTTAGTGATTACATAATTATCAGATTCCATAGTTTACTTGAAGCTAGCCTTGTTAAGTAAAAAACTTGACATCAAATTCTTTTTCATGGACAGAGTGTAAAGTACATCTTTCAATGTTAGCACACGTCCATAAGTAAATTTCAAATCAACCTCATTACTTCCAAGAACCTTGGTTTTGCTAAAGTCATCAAGCATAGCAGTTTTTTCTTCTTTAAAGGGAGTGTGCAACTTGAACCAATTTTTGTCATAGCAGATGTGCCTATTAACACTAGAATCTGCCCACCACCCTTCAACATATTGCACCATATTGATGTTTGTAATCATAGCCACTAAAGGCTCTTCAGTTATGTTAGCTTGCAGAACAGATTCACATTTTCGAATTTTTCAAAATCAAGCAATATGCCCACTCTTGCCATAGACAAAACATGATCTATTAAATTGATCTTGTGAAGGGGGTTTTTGGTTCTTATTGTAATTTTTATTCGGATTTCCCCTTCCTTGAGGTATATTATTATTTTTAAAGACTCTATTTTTAGGCTTTAATTGACCATTTCTAGTAAAATGATTTTTGGGCATATTATTTTAGGCTGGAAAAAGGTTTACCTTTGTGGTAGAATTACCATTGCTTTCTTATGTCATGAGTGCATCTTGTCCTCTATCTTCCTCCTCCACACGGATGTGTGTGATCAAAGTCTTGAAGGATGTCCCCTTTTGTTTGTGTCACAAAGTCTTTTGGAACTCCCTCCAAGATTGTGGTAGTTTATCAACTATGCTAGCTACCCCCCAGATTATCTCCAATCTTTATGCCTTCGGATCTCAATTCTGCCACAATCATTTGGAAGTCTTGTACTTGATCCACCACTGATTTTTCATCCACCATTTGGTAATGGAAAAATCTATTAGTAGCATAGTTTTTTGCACCAGCTTCCTCGTTATCATACTTGCTTTGTAAAACTTTCCAAATTTTCTTGGAAGAATTATAAGTTGTATCATAATAATCATAGAATGATTGGAAAGAAAATTCAAAAGATAAGAGCGACAATTGTATTCATCTTTTGTATACTTATCTATTTTTTTCTTGATGGAAACTATATTCTTCCTCACTCATCTCATCAGTAGAAACTTTTGAAGGATTATTGTCAGTGAGAATGTTGGTGACTTTGAGAAGACTCAAGTAGAAGAGGACCTTCATTTCCACCTCTTGAAGTGGGCTCCCTTGAAGTGAAAGGGCTTGTTGGGATCTCCAACAGTCTCATTTGGTTTCTCTTGTGTAGGCACCATGAGTGAATCTCCTTAAAATTGTTGGTGCAAAAACAATAATAATAGAAATAACACAAAGAGAAACTGAATAACACGTCCGAATATTATTAATATGAGATTAGAGAATACACAAAACTATTAGGACTAAGGCACGATACTCACTTTCTCTAAGGAGATTCAAGTCATTGGTCGGCTAAGTTTTGTAACCAGTGCAAACCATCTCTGACTTGTTTCCCCTAAGATACAACAGCCCAACAAATGTTGTATGGTTAGACCGACCTCTGCACAAAGTGTTCAAGCCTAAAGCTCCACCAGAAAGAACACATTTCTTTGACTAGAACCTCTCTATTTTTTAGTGTATAAGGATGCTTGCATTTGTTGGATTTTTTGGTGTGATAACGTTGTAAGTTGTATAGGGTTTGAATGAGTCTATTTATAGGATCAATGGGTCTCACAAAATTATTAACCAATTAATTTGTTTAATTAGGTCTATTATTCTAATATAGTCGGTGTTACAAGATTAATTGCTAGATATTAATCTGATGGGCTGGAGTTACACAATTAATGGAAGAGATAAGGAGTTTCTGAAGAATGAAAATGCCCAAACGGATAGTCCATTAAGTGGGTTAATAGCTCTTCATTTTCCATAATATAAATGGAGTATAAATTCGGGCCAATTACTTACCAACGTATATGGCCATTATTCTGAATGGGCTATCAAATAGGAGGATTCAGGAGGCAGATTCATTTCCATTTTTGACACCTCTTTCCTTCACCTCTTCCTTGCACACGTATCTAGCCTAATATCTGAGTTAATTCATATTAGCCCATTAATCACCACAATTAAAAAGAATAAAATAGTCTCTCTCCTTTTCAATGTGGGATTAAACATTTTTCCTAACTCCTCATTTTCTATATTCACTCTCACATCTTTACATTTATGTTGTAATGTTTATTCATTTTAATTAATTAATACTAAAATGCTCCAACATGAGAAAAACAAGAGGGAAATTAAAAAAAAAAAAAAAGGAAAATGAAGAAGATAAGCAAAGAAATAAACTAAGAAGCGACAGTAGCCAGTGGTGGTGGCGATGTTGTGGGGCAGCTGTTTGTTATGGTGTGTCTCAAAGAGATTGGCCATGGCTGAGCTAATGAAACCGATAGCTAGATGAGAGAGAAAGGATTTGAGAGCAAGAGAACTTACGATATTTGTTCTTTAGTTTCCGATGTGGCTCATGGTGGTTGCTGACAGTGATCAGAGAGGCTCGACCATGGAAAGTGGAAAAACACTTTGAAGAATTTTTTTTTAGTTCACCCTTTCAATTTTTTTTTTTCTTTTTGATGTGGAGTTTTTTATATTTTTAAATTTGTTGATGTGGATTTTTCTTATTCTTTTATTAGCCAAGTGTGTGCCAATTGTGCAAACCATTTGGCATGTAAATATTTTCCGTTAGTGAAAATTGACTGCAAGTTGAAAATAACATTAATTGAATTAACTGCTACCAAAATTTAGGGACCAAATTAATTGTGACCCCGAAATGTAGAGACTAAAATGGTATTTTCGTTAAATAATACGGGTCATTTTGGGTTGACCTGACTTGTAAAATTTTCAGTAGGAATATTATTAAGTTTTAATCTAATAGATCTAATAGAATATGATCTAATCCAAACTCAACTGGGTGAAACCTGAATCCGATCAATTGATCTATTTAATAGGTCTATATTAGAATATGTTGTATATGTCTCATGTATGAGATAATTATTGGGGACTACATAGATGAAGACCCACACCTAAACTAGTACATCCTAGCTTCCACAATTGACCATCAACAAACCCAAATATCCCTGAACCCAAATATCCCTAAACCCACTACTGGGCGTGGGCACCACTCTAGTACCTCTAAAATACTCAAATTATTAAAAATGATTACAAGCCCAACTCTTAAACCCACCACCAAACCACTAACCTACCGATTAATGTTGAAAACTTACCTAAACAAACCCACACTGAAACTAGGGCCAAAATGGGCAAATGCCCATTTCACACAAAAAATCAAGCATTTTGCCCTCTTTCTCAAACTAATTAGGGAAATGTCCCTGTTTTGAAATTCAATTTTCTAAAAATCAAGTTCCAAATGTAAAACTCAATTTTTAAAACATCGAGTTATAGCAAACGTGGATTTAGGAATTTTTTTTTTTGGAACTCGAGTTCCACTTGAATTTTTTCAAGGAACTCGAGTTCCATGGACTCGAGTACATCACATGGTACTCGAGTTCATGGAACTCGAGTACTTTACATGGAACTCAAGTTCCATGAACTTGAGTTCCAAATTTTTTTTTAATTTTTCAGTTTGCTATAACTCGATTATCCAAATATCGAGTTTCAAAACAGGGGCGTTTCCCTAATTAGTTTGAGAAAGATGGCAAAATGTTGGATTTTTATTGTGAAAGGGGCAAAAGCCCATTTTTGCCCCGAAACTAGCAAATTGAAGCACACATTATTGAATTAACGTTTATCAATGTGAATATTTTAAAGCTCAAGACATGGCAACATACTTATCAATGTTTCGAATTCTATTTTGGTGACCTTTTGATTTGTCTATTGAAATAGAATATTTTAACACTGGACAATTCTAATGTAACATTTCAAACCATTTCGGATATATATAAATATATATATATATATATATATATTCTATATAAATAGCCCATGAAACTTATAAACTTGTCCAACCATCCAATAAAAGCCTACAAAGTTTTCTTAATAAGTTATTATTCTTCTAAAAAAAAAAGGTAATTATTCATTTTATTTTTTAATTTCTCTTTTTCTCTCACCATCCCACCACTCCATATCTTTTCTTTCTTTCTCTTCTTCTATCTTTTTTTTCTTTTTTTTTTTCCCGCTGAGAAACTCTTCTTTTCTACTTCTCTTCTTCTATCTCAAGTAGTCACGAGTCTTCCCCAACTATTTCTTTAATTTGTATGGTTTGAAAGGAAGAGGAGAGAAAGGAAGAGAAATCAAATCCTTTCCGCTGTTTGGATAGCATGATAGAAAAAGAAATAAACTAAATTTGTTAAGAAATCTATCACTTGGGCCCACATTTTTCTCATCCCTTTGATTCATTTTCTCTACTCTTCCATTCTCTTCCTTCAAACCAAACATAGGGTTAAGTCTTATCCCATCACTCCAAATCCCAATATTTCAACAACCCAAGTCTCCTCCTCACCATATATTCAAAAATATCTTTGTACTTAGTTCTCTATCTCTCTTCTCTTCTATTGAATCTATTTAAAAGTCTGATGACTAATAAACCTTCTCTCATCTCATCTCTCTCTCTCTGACTTTGGTCAGCTCTAAGTCCAACAATGGTGTTAATTCTCTAACTCTTCTCTTTCTAACACTCTAACACTGATGTTTCTCACATCTCTGATGAGAATCAACAAGCTTTCAAGGATCCATTGCAAGTTCCAGTTGGGCCAATTACAAGAGCAAGATCCAAGAAGATGGCTGAAGCACTTAATGGGCTGATTCAAGGGATTTGGGCTGATTCACATTCCAGGTGGGGCCCAAAGGAAGATGAAGGCATAATAAATTTAATCCAAGCTATTGAGGGCTGATCTGACTTAATTGGGCGCTATTTATGGCATGGAATTATGGCTGATTGACTTTCCAGCTCTAAATCAGTTAACAGATACTTTTCCTTATTTAGATCTTCTAATTTTGGACCAGATCTTCCTTAATTTTAGGCTTTTATTATTTAGAACGTTTTTTAGGGTTTTTCCTATTTTGGATCTGCTATTTTCAGACCAAATCAGTTTTTAATTAGGGTTTTATTATTTAGTACGTTTTTTAGGTCAAATTTGATTCCTGATATGGTTAGGTATCAATTAGGAGTTATTTTAGAATATATTTTCTTGTCTGTCAAGTTTTATGGAGCCCTTAAATAGGCCCCTAAGTCTGTAAACGTTTTTTTGATGAATTATTGAATAAAAATCAGAAAAAGGTGAGGCTTTGCTCTTCTCTTTGGTTCTTCAAGAACTGTGAACTTATCAAGGATTCTTCCTTGTGGCGTTCAAACTTATACCTTTGGTTCGTGATTCTTTATAATCATTGGGTCAAGGTCTGTTACTTATACCTTTGGTTCGCGTTTCTCTTATAAACGTTGGGTCAAGGTTTCTATTAAATCTGAATTTTAGCTTTCTTGGGCAATATTCCAATATTGTTTGTTGGGTCTCAAAGCGAGTCTATTGAGGTTCGCATCATTTTGTGTATTGCGTGAGTCTATGATTAGTTTCATAAATTGTTAGAAACAAAAGATGGTAGAAATTTTACCAATTTAATCAGAAGTATACAAACTATTTGAGATATTGCCAATTTATGTGAATCTCCAACATCATATACATACATAATAGGGAAAATTACACTTTTCACCTTAAACTATCACCTTGATTGCATTTCAACCCTAAACTATCAAAACACAAGATTAACCTCCCAATATCAAAAATACATTATACTTAATCGTTTTTCGTTTATTTTGCTATTAACTCTAACAGAATTTAGCATTGAAATACCAATTTACCTTTGGTCATCTGTTTTGTAGAGAGGGTAAATTGATCTTTTAATACTAAATTTCGTCAAACTTAACACCAAAGCAAATAGTAAGGGATATTGAAACAAAGTTTTAACTTTGGAGGTCAATTATGCATTTCTATAGTTCACAAGGTTAAGTCTAATCATGATAATAGTTTAAGGTGGAAAAGTGTAATTTGCCTTATATAATAAGTACCCATGTTGTGAATTTCGTTCCATTTTCGCTGGAACAAACAAAATATTTTGTATCGGTATGCAAATCAGAATGGTACAACCCAACTTATTCCACCTCAGATTTAATTTCAGCCTATTCCAGTGTGTTTCAGGCATTCTAGGTCATTTCATTAAATTTCAGCCAAAATTCAAGATTTGGCGTACACAAAACACAACACAGTCTTCTAAAAAAATGCATAGTGAAGCTAGAGCTAACCAAATCGAGGGGGGGGGGGGAGAGAGAGAGAGAGAGAGAGAGAGAGAGATTGATGCGAACCTCAACAGACTCGCTTTGAGACCCAACAAACAATATTGGAATATTGCCCAAGAAAGCTAAAATTCAGATTTAATAGAAACCTTGACCCAACGTTTATAAGAGAAACGCGAACCAAAGGTATAAGTAACAGACTTTGACCCAATGATTATAAAGAATCACGAACCAAAGGTATAAGTTTGAACGCCACAAGGAAGAATCCTTGATAAGTTCACAGTTCTTGAAGAACCAAAGAGAAAAGCAAAGCCTCACCTTTTTTCTGATTTTTATTCAATAATTCATCAAAAAAACGTTTACAGACTTAGGGGCCTATTTAAGGGCTCCATAAAACTTGACAGACAAGAAAATATATTCTAAAATAACTCCTAATTGATACCTAACCATATTAGGAATCAAATTTGACCTAAAAAACGTACTAAATAATAAAACCCTAATTAAAAACTGATTTGGTCTGAAAATAGCAGATCCAAAATAGGAAAAACTCTAAAAAACGTTCTAAATAATAAAAGCCTAAAATTAAGGAAGATCTGGTCCAAAATTAGAAGATCTAAATAAGGAAAAGTATCTGTTAACTGATTTAGAGCTGGAAAGTCAATCAGCCATAATTCCATGCCATAAATAGCGCCCAATTAAGTTAGATCAGCCCTCAATAGCTTGGATTAAATTTATTATGCCTTCATCTTCCTTTGGGCCCCACCTGGAATGTGAATCAGTCCAAATCCCTTGAATCAGCCCATTAAGTGCTTCAGCCATCTTCTTGGATCTTGCTCTTGTAATTGGCCCAACTGGAACTTGCAATGGATCCTTGAAAGCTTGTTGATTCTCATCACAAAATATGTAATTTTTTTAAATGTAGTATAATATATAATATGGTCTATAAGTGGGGGAAGGAGGGTGGCCCAACCAAAAAATCTGAGGAGGCTCATCAATGAAGGGCAGTTACGCCCAAAATGTCATCCATGGCACAGTTCTGTCCTTGGTCTTGCAGGGATAGCAAACCAAACCAAGATAGATCCAGTACATTGTATCATTAGAAGGCTCGATCCTAGATCGAGTTGAATCCTTGAGTTTTACGAGTCTTTGGTTTGGTCCTCTAGTGTCCTACCATCAAGGTGATACTCATGCTGTCATTCAACCCCCGACCAAAGGGGGACGACATAAAGCAAAATGAAGCTATCACTTCACGCTTCAGCAATTGATGTTGTCAACCATTAACATTCACCTAGTATTTAATGCTTAATGACCCATCAAAACAATAATAGGAGGGCAAACCAAGCCTATGAACCTTTCACAAAACATGCTAAGGAGAAGGTGGTTTGACTGGGCTCCACTACCGTTCATCCACCTTTTTAGGAGGCACGCTCAATACGTCTGTAAATACCCCTTGCTATTAGGGATGGCAATTGGGCGGGGCGAGTCCGAAGGATGGCATCTTCACCCGCCACATGATTTTGTCTTATCTCATCCCTGCCTTGCCCTGGATGATGGGAAAAATTTTCTTACCCCATCTCCGCCCCTTGGGGCCCTACAAAGCCTGGTCTCATCCCGTAAATCTCTACTTTTTGTTAATTTGCCCACTACTATTACAATTGTTTTTAATAAAACATTTTTCGTTAATAAAAATATACTTGAAATTACAACTTTAAAAAGACAATATCACAACCCAAAAAAAAAAAAAAAAAATCTCATAATACTAAATCAATAATTCAGTAGTATATTAATTTGTTTATAATGAAGACAAGAAAACGTTGAAATTTTTACCTTATTTCCAACCTTGCTAAAGAGAGAGAGAGAGAGAGAGAGAGAGAAAAAAAGAGGTAGAAAGCCTTGTTGGGTAGAATAAAATATACTGATGATATGTTTGTTTAAATATTAGGTTTTAGGGTATGAAAAATTTACAATTTAACCCTTATCAATCTGGGGCGGGAATGGGGCGGGGCTGGTTAGGTTTAAAAAGTGTAAATCTATCCCCGCCTCGCCCCGTGGTGCGGGGCTAAAATCTCGCCTCATCCTCGCCCCACTACCTTTGCGAGGCCGAAAAAACCCACGTGGAGCGAAGCAGAGAAGGGTGGGGCAAATTTGCCATCCTTACTTGCTATACGTAAGTAGGGGGTATGTAAGAGAAAACACAAAAGAATGGTGAAAAGGGGAAAGGCAAGATAACATCATAAAGTAGAAAAAGACTCTTTCAGTCTCGAGGGAGAAAAGAAAAAGGAAAGTTAGGTATTTAGTTAGTGAAGGGATGTGTTGGATGAGTTGTATAAATGTAGGACTGTAATTCTTGGGTTTGATTTGTGGTTTTGCCATATTAAATAAATAAATATATTGTATTGAGTTATGTTTAATTGTTTTGACCCACTACAATAAGATTTGCTCAAAATAATATATTAGGATTAGCCGTCTTTAAAAGAATTAGAATTATTTAGTGAAAGATGTTTTTCTCTTTCTTGATTGAATATAAGCATCACACGATACGAACATGCATCAAATCAAAGCATAGATGTGAAAAAAGAAGAAGAAGAAAAGAATAACAAGTACACAAAATGAAAGAAGAAAAATGAAAAGTGAGAGAGTAATCACCCTTTTTAGTTGGCAGAACATGAACTGAAACAAAGTGAGAGATGCAAAGGGAGTAGTATATATAGAAAAGATGAGGACAAAAAGGAAAAAAAAAAATTGAGAAGGAGAGTTGGAGGAAGAGTAAGGGTAAGGTGAGGAATAATGGGGAAAAGGAAAGAAAAGAAAGGAAAAAACAAAGAGGGTAAGGGTAGGAGGAAGAGTGATGGTAAGGGAGGAATAATGCGAAGAAATCTAGATTAAGAAAATGGAGGATAAGAGTTAGAGGAAGAGTAAGATGGGGAATAAAAAATAATGGGGAAAAATTCATTTGTTCCACTTAGATTATTCCATTTTATGTTTCACCAATTACAATATGTAGTGTCTAATTTATTTATTTTTCTCAACTTAACCTTTGGTTATTTTATAAGAAAAGAAAAATTGACATGATGCAGATTGCTTTTGATGGAACATAAACTAGAATACTTAAAATATGATATATGATTTTTATTTATTAATAAGAAGAAAAAGAAGCAAAGAAAAAGGAAGAAAAAATGTTGTAAACAAGTGGCTAATTAGGAGTCCAAATCTTCTGTTCTATCTTTTCTACTCCACTCTATACTCCACCAATAAAAACTTACCACATGTCTAACTAATTAATTAAATTTTACCATTTTGATTTTTTTTTTAACTACCTAAAATAAAATAATAATAAAATCCCAAACACCTCCCTACCACCACCACCAAAGTTGACATCTAGTGGCTCTTGCTATGTCTGATTGAGTTCCATCAATGAGAAAAGTTGAATTTGTTTTGCTGAGTTCGGGTCGATAAAAAGAAGAGAGGTGCTACATCCATAATATTTTTACAACATTTTCACAACAAATCATAGGTGGTTAGTTGTTATTGGTTTTAATTTGAACCTACTACTGAAATTACTTTTTTACTCCACTAATAACGACCTGTAACAACTTGCCACATAAGATTTTTTGTGAAAATATTATGGACATATCATTTCTCTAAAAATAATGTTTAAATAAAAATGAGAAGTTTGAACACCATGGTCTACGGTCCATGGCTTGAAAGTTTTTGCAGAAGTAGTAGTAAGACTTTTTTTTTTTCCCCCATTTTTCTTTTTAGCAGCAGCAGGAGTATTCTTTGGCACTCTTGTGTGCAAAATATTATTATAATATATAGAATATTTCTGAAATTTTTTACCGTCGCCTAATCTACACCACGCTAGACATTGAAGCCAATCTCACCAACCACCATCACTCCACCACCAAAAAAACCAAACAGATCTGGAATCCACAAACAATCCAGCACATTTAGTACCAACAATCCCAAAATTAATATATTTTTTAAGAAATTAACAAGAAAGAGAGATCTGAGAGATTTTGATTTGAGAAAGAGAGGATCCAGTTTCGTTGGGTTTTTTTGGTGGAGTGGTGGTGGTTGGTAAGGGTTGGCTTGGATGTCCGGCATGGTCGAGATCAAGAAACGGCGGTTGCCGTGACTAGTGACTTCGAAGACAGCGGCTGCCAGCGTCACTAATTAGCATGGCACTAAGAAATGAGTAATTCTAGTACCACAACCTAATTCATAACTTTTATCACAACTATCTAACATGACATTTTGGCTGTTTGTCACTTTCACATGGATTCACTATTTTTTTTCCATCACTTATAATCTGCCACGTGGATCATTGTGGCAAAATCTATAGCTTGGATTGTGGTGCTAGAATTTTTGATAAGAAGTTAGCAAAATCAATTGCTAATCCTTTGTTCTTATATAGTAGAGAAATGCTATGTTCACAACATTTTCACAATACTTTCACAACAAATCCTACGTGATAGGTTGTTATTGGTTGTTATGGGTGAAACAAAAAAAATAATTTAAGTTGTGAATTCAAATTAGAATCAATAACAATTTACCAACTATAATTTGTTATGAAAGTGTTGTGAAAATACTGTGGATGTAGCACTTCTTTTTATAGTATTATATAGAATGTGGACGGTGGCAAAGTTCCTTCCAGTTGCCAACTAAACAGGGCGAATTTATATATAAGCTAGGTGGGTCATAAGATAGATTTGGTTTTGTGTGTTGTTATGCGGAGTCCACGCATGACTGATGCCTTTTAAATGCATATAAGAACTGGATGCGAACTTTTATCCTTTGAATGATATGATACCCAATAGAACACGACACATAGCTTGCTACAGAGTGGTGAGGTAAACGAAAAGTATTTTAACTTTGGAGGATGTAGAAAGGTCAGCAATTGCAATTGGCAACGCTTTTAAAGGCTCAAAAGCTCATACGCCTAGACTTCGACATGCCGAATTTGGAGAAACTATTCAGTACAATACTTACCTGAGTGCATAAGGCCAACAAGTCATGACTTGGCAGACAATTCTTTTTTAGGTCGTTGACAAGGCATCGAAGAGGAATGCACAAAGAAAAATACAAAAGGTCTATTTAGATACTGTTTATTGTTGAAAACTGAAAACTAAAAATATTGTGGTAAAAAAATTTTTAAATATGAATAGTGCCGTGTAGGATCTAGTTTTAAAGTTTTTTTTTGCTGAATTTCGTACTTGCAGGTCCCATAAACAATGCACGAGACTCATGAAAAAACATCCAACGCAGCTGAAATTTGTTTTCAGCTCTATCCAAACTTGTGTATGCTTTAATTTTTATGGGTGGTATCTTCTATATTGACAAGGCATCTATATTTCCTTGTGATTGAAGTAAATTTAACAGGTCAAACACTTTTGTCCTGTTGTCTAGTTCGTAAATAGGTACACTGGTGGATCTGAACGTTCACTTGGTTAATTAAAGAAAAATAGGGCGGCTAAAAGCATACTCATTTCGGCATTGAAATTTAGATTAGACTCGAGTGGTTAAATAGTATCAAAAGCCAAACTACGAACTAAAAAAATGAAATGTGAACTAATCTATTAGAGTCGGTTGAAAAATCTCCACTACTAAAAATTAAAATTTAAGGACAACCACTCTCAGTGGTCACTAAGTGCCATCCTTGCTATAAAATTTTGTCTCACTTGAGTACTGTTTCTCACTTTTATTTTAAAAGGGTATATAAACCCAGGTTGGAGTGATCTCGAAACTCGTGCAATTCAATGGCGAAATGGAGGTTCTGGTTTTGGCTTGTGCTGGTTTTGGCTTATGCATTTTTGTGTAGTACTAGTCAAGCGCGTTCTCCCGATCCATTTTCTAAGAGCAACGACAACGGGTCTTTAGTATTGAAGAGTGCCAGAGAAGTGCTGAAGGAAAGTATACGGAGACAAGAAATAATTGGAAAACTCGACATTCCTACTAGAGTCAGCCCTGGCGGTCCTGATCCTCATCATCATTAATATTCTCTTCTTTTTCTTTTCTTTTTTTTTACTTTGACTCACTTGTAGGCTTGGCTTATTTTACTTATCTGAGTCAAAGGGTACCTATCAAAAGAAAAAGATTCAACGTGTAGTGTTGCATTTATCCATTGGGAATTATATTCTCCCGCGAAATCATTTAAAGTGAAGTTGTCAAAAGCTCACTTGCTTTTTTATTTAAGATGGGTATAAACATGTCACATCTTTAGTGTTTCGCTTTAAATTTTGTCGACTACATCATGTTATGTGTCTATTTTTTATATCATATACTTTAAAATTTAGTTGTTTTTAAGGGAAAAAAAAGGGAGGACATGTATTAACATTCTATTTGTTTTGCTGTAAAATATTTCAAGGGTTTAATGTGACATAAAATTTTCTAAGAAAAAACGAAAAGAATTGGTGTCACAACCACCAAATCTACTGGAATTTGCCCCCAGGCTAGCAGGTTCAGTGACCAGACTGTTGGCACCAGCCACTAGACCAAAGGCTCTAGTAATTGAACCTCTAGCACTGACCATCAACAAGATACAATGACCGGACTGTCGGCACCAACTATCAAACTAGTGACACAACCACTAGATAGAAGGAGAGAGTTATTGAGTGTTTTTGTAAAATATTTTATCAAATTTTTAAAGGTAAAACATTTTACAAATAATTTTATGGTCAATAGAAAGCATTTTCAAGTTTGAACAAATTTAACAATGAAAAAAATACTTTAAAAAATGCTTAAAACGTTGTCTGTAAAACATCTTATAGAGAAACAAGCATAAACCGAAATTGGATAGAAGGAGAGAGTCATTGAGTGTTTTTGTAAAATATTTTATCAAATTTTTAAAGGTAAAACATTTTACAAATAATTTTATGGTCAATAGAAAGCATTTTCAAGTTTGAACAAATTTAACAATGAAAAAAATACTTTAAAAAATGCTTAAAACGTCGTCTGTAAAACATCTTATAGAGAAACAAGCATAAACCGAAATTGGTGAAAAAATTAATGAATATTCAAGGTGGGAAGATTTTTACTAATAATGCGAATAAGGTAAACTCATGAAACAAAACAAAAACAAAAAATACAATTAGACCATTGATATAAATTATAATATACAACTTTTTAACTCTTTTTTTTTTTTTTTTGAGAAGAAACTTTTTAACTTATTCTAGCGTATGTTTGGTTAGCTTCTTTTATTAATAACAACTAGTAAGTTGCCTATGCGATACACGGATAATATTGTAATGTTTTATGTAAATTTGTTTTTGGAAAATATTATACATATATTATAGCATATTTATTATAAAACTTTGTTAGTAATGAGTTCATCATAAAAAGTAACAATTATAAATTGCACTCATATATCTATTTTAATTATTTTGTTCAAGTAATGAACAATATAAAAAGCTTCAGTACGAAATCTTTTTTTTTCCTTCAATGCTTTGTCATTGTGGTATGATGACGCTTGTTATCATCATCAGTTTCTCTATCTTCAACGTTTGAAGTTTGGTCTGACCATATTTGTTCAATTTTTGAGCTTTCATCACTTTTTCCTTTTGTTGCATCATTTGTGTTAATAACTAATGAATTGGAACTGGGAGATTCTTGATTGGATCTTACAAAGTTTGGACTTTGTCACTAAGATTTTTCATAGATATTTGCATTTATATTAAATTGCAATGATGTGACAGTTTTTTGTAAATGTTTTTATTTTTTATTTTTGTTAATTTTGAAATAGTGCTGCAAAAAGAATTAATATAGCATATTGGATTGTGTATATTTTTTTTCGTTCCATACCTTTTTGTCATTTGAAGGTGCATAAAAAATCTTAGTAACTATGTAATTTTCAAAACCACCTTTAGATTGAATTATTCAAATGAAGTAGGAAAATCCATTTTTTCCCTAACTTTTTTTTTCTTTTTCAAATCACGTGGGATTCCTTCTCCAATATCAATATTTTTACAATAATTTAAATAAGTTGTACTTCAATTTATTTTTCAGCAAAATCTCTAGTAGATTTATTTAGGATTTTCTTTGCGTCTCACAAAATTTGTTTTGTTAGTTGCATCAAAAACTTCAATTTGAATCCTGTATCTAAAGTAGCTTGCAATTATGTATATGTATGTGTATATATATATATATATATATAGTAGTTATAGTGAGATAAATATGTTAGGTTCTAAGGAATTAGGAACTAATGTATTAGAACTTCATTTTGTAAGGCTGGCAAACCATGATCAAAATAGTTTTTAGTCTTGTTAAGACTTGCTCAAAGTATGTGGTTTTTATGTAAAGTTGGAATCGAGTTACTGCAGAAGTTACTGTGCAAATCTGCCTGGCTCGATCGATCGAGAATTAGACTCGACCGATCAAAAGTCGTGCAAATTGTTTTTTCTGCAGAATTTCCAACTTAGGCCAAGCCCGTTTGACGTGTAGGGTTTTATGTTTTTCCCTAAGTATAAAAGGGAAAACCCTAGCCACGTTTTAGAAGAGTTCTTTATGCTGTGTGTGTGAATCTTTTGTGAGATCTAGAGGTATTTGCCTTCACATACACATAGGGTTTCCAAACTCAAGATTGATGTCAAGAGCTTGGTGATCATTCAATTGCTAATTCAAGAACTTAAAGATATACAAGCAGGAGTGCTTGTGCTTGTTGTGAATTCAAGAAAGAAGTAGTCCGTGGACTCGGAGCTGTCACGTGGTCGTGGTAGTAAGTTTCCTACTCGAGGTAGCAATAGGATGTTAGTGGTCTAAGTTGCTATTGTGTAAATTTCAATTCTTTCATAGTGTTCTGATTTACCTTGAGGATAGCTAGGTTAAATCCTCCCCAGGTTTTTTACCGGTTTGGTTTTCCTGGGTTATCATATCATGTGTTCTTTATTTTCCGCACTTTGCATGATATGATATATTTGTGTTAACTTAGAACTGCTAATTTATCTAAGTTAATCACTTGGCTAAATAACTAGATTAATCTGTTTGGGTTTTAAGGGGTCTAAATTCTAACAAGTGGTATCAGAGCCAGGTTGCTTCTTGTTGTAGATCTTTTGATCTATTAGCTAATCCTTGACCTCGATTGTCATGGAACACGAAAACTCTCTTGTTATTCCACTTCATTTTGATGAGAATAATTATCCTTATTGGAAAGTGTTAGGTTCTAAAAGTTTAGAACAATTGGCAAATCGTGAACACAAACTTGTCTAGATATAGATCTTAGAGTCTATAGGTTTTATTAGACAATGCTCAAGGTGATTCAAGTCAAGATTCAAGAACATGTAAGCTGCAGAAAGAAGAATTCAGAAATTGCCTGGTTCGATCGATCGAAAGACAGGCTCGACCGATCGAAAGTCGTATCTGCAGAATTTTAATTAGGCCCAAACAGCAATTCAAGCCCATTAAGGATTAGGGTTTCAGATCTACTTCTCCCACTATATAAAGGAAACCCTAAGCACGTTTTTACAGGGCTTTTTAGAGAGAGAAGAGTGTGCCTCTTTTGTATTTAGGGTTTTGTTCCTAAAACCTCTCTTATAACTTCTACCGGTGTTGTTCCTTGAAGAATCTCAAGATCCGGTATTGCTAAAGTTGCTGTCTTTTTTAGTCATCAAAGGTGCTGATGATCTAAACCTTCAAGGATGGTCTTGGAGTCACAAACAGGAGAATTTGTGTTGCTAAACCTTTGAGTGGGATCTCAAAGTCACAAGCGTGGGTATTTGTGTTTTGCAAAGATTAAAGAAAGAAGGAGTCCGTGGTCTCAGAACTGTCACGTGGTTGTGGTAGTAAGTTTCCTACGGGCAGGTAGCAATAGGATGTTAGTGGTCTAAGTCGCTATTGTGTAAACTTTAATTCTTTCTAGTGGATTTGCTATTTTACCTTGAGGATAGCTAGGTTAAATCCTCCCCAGGTTTTTTACCAGTTTGGTTTTCCTGGGTCATCATATCTTTGTGTTCTTTATTTTTCCGCTGCTTTACTTGATATGATTGTTATTGTTTTAACCTAAATCTTAATAATAAACCTAAGTATTCACTTGGTTAATTAATTAGGTTAAACAATTTAAGTTTACAGGGGTCTAAATTATTACAAGTGGTATCAGAGCGGGTAGTTCTTCTGTTTTATATCTTTTGATCTAAGAGCTGATCCTTGATCCCTGTTATCATGGATAATTTTAAGGGTCTTAATGTTTTTGATTGTGATGATTTAAATAAAAAGGACACTGTTGTTTCTGTTGATTTTATTGATGCCTGTGAAGCTCTTCGTAAAGAATTATTGAAATCTATGAAAATTGCTAAGAAATTCAAGGAAGAGTTAAAATTGTCTAATCTTGAAAAAGTGGAATTGATTGTTAGATTAGATGAATCTAATAAAAAGAATGAATTTTTGAGAAATCAAATTTCCTCTCAAGATGAGAAGATGAAAAGCTTGGAACAAAAGTTAGCTGAATCTAAAGTTAAAATTGAAAATTTGACTAGTACCAAGCCTGTTGTTGATAACAGAAGTGTTTTTGTTTCTCTTAAGCCTAAAGCTGAAAAAGTTTATATCCCTCATTTCAAGAGGAATAATAAAGAAAAGGCTTATTTTGCTAGGTTACACAAAGGTAAAAGTTCTGATGTAGACGCTGAAATTTCTAAACCTAAGTCTAAACCTACTGTTAGAGAGCATAATAAATCTGTTTTTGTGCCTACTTGTCACCTTTATGGTGTTGATGGTCATATTAGACCAAACTGTTCTTTGTTGAGGCAAAAACCAAAATCTGAGACTAGATTTGCTGTTAGGAATACTGATGTTCCTAAATTTGTTCCTATTTGTCACTTTTGTGGTGTCTCCAGTCACATTCGTTCTAATTGTCATAAATTGAAATTTAAGCATTTTGTGTTTCAGTTTAGGACATGTGATGATATTTCTCCTGTCATAAGTCCATATAAATTGTTTCATATTCTTTTGAAAAATTTAAGCTTGTTGGCTTGTGAAAGGAATTTGCAGGATTTCAGTCTTTCTCAGAAGATTGGTGTAATCGCTCAAACACACTCTGCTTCACATGGATTTTCACCTAAAAAGGCGAAGACTCGTGCTATATGGGTGAGAAAAGATTCTCTAAGGTGAGTGTTGTTGACTTGTCCCTAATTTAATTCTTTCAATTATTTGTGGACATGTTTTGTTTGTGTTTTTGATTTTTTTTTGGTTGTTTTTATTTAAAAAAAAAATCCAAAAACATTGAAAAATTTCAAAAAGACAAAAATATTTTATTTTATTTTGTGTTTTGTTTTAATTTTTTTTGAGGATTACATGAATTATGATATCTCTCTCTTGGTTTAAAACATGCTTGACATTGTGGAGAAACTTGAATAGCATGTGTTATATAAGTGCTAAGCTTTTTCTGATTTTTTTTGAGTATGTACTAGTTTGTACATGTACTCAAGGGTTAATTAAGAAATTGATATTTCTTGTTTGTGTACCCTCTAAAGCTTAGTTAAGCATTGTCATGCATTGCATTTGCATTTTTAATTATTTAGCATAATGTGTGCTTTTAGTTTTGGTCATAAAATTTTTTTTAAACCAAAAAGATTTTTATGTGTTTTGTATTATATATCTTGGATTTGTAATCAAGGTCGGCCATTTATCTTTACATAACATGTTTATGTACTCTGTTTAGCTTGGATGAGCTTATTTTATTGCACTTTACTAGTTTGAGTTTTGTAGTGCATGTTGTGTGGGAAAGATGTTTATAGTTTTTGATCACATGATCTTGATCTTGAAGTCACATGCCTTTGATTGTTGGACTTGAATTTAATGAGAAAGGCATAAATAACCATCTCACCACTATTCATTAGCTAATCATGAACAGCTTAGTGCATATCGTAAGATTTTGTGCTCGAGAAAGTGTAGCACATGCACAAAAAGAACATAAGGTGTAGCCTTTTTTAAAATGTTAAAATTGGTGTGTACATTATTGGGCTATAATAATATCACAATTCAAATAAAATTGCTGTGTACATTATCCCGACTATATTATTAAGTTTCTAATCAATTTAAATTGATATTAATTATGAGGCAAATCAAGAAGTTACATGATTGCAAGCTTTTATTCTAGGAGATGTGAGTGTTATATGATGTAACTCTTTAGGTGATAGTCTCTTTCAAATTCTATGTGATGAATTTTGTAGATTTTGTGTTTGATTTCTATTCACATATCACCTCACATGTATCTCAAGCTTTTGCTAGTTGCACACACTACACAAGATACTCTTTGCTAAACTTTGTACATGTTATTGTGTGTGATTTTGTTGTGGCCATCCAAGATTGAAAATTTCTTGATTTTGATGCAAAATTTGAGTTTTAAGGTCATATTGATTGAAAAACTTGTTTTTGAAAGATCTGGGTTGAATTCAAGTGTTTTTGAAAAACTTTCAGTCTCATACTCATGCATTTCATTCATGAAATACTATGCTTTGAGGAGTTTCTGCATAAAATTGCTCTGTTTTTCAAAATTTAAGTTTTCCAGATTTTCGATCGATTGAGGGTGTTTTTCGACTGATCGAAATTGCGATAAAATTTTTGGTTTGATTCTGTCTGACTCGATTGGTATTCGATCGATACTCGATCGATCGAAACTGAAATATTTTCAGTTTCTAGAGTTTTGACCAAAATTTTTTTTTGCATCATTTATGGTTAGGATTCACATGAGTTGCATTGTTTTTGTATCCATCTTGCAGTTTTGTAGTCATATCTCTCATTGTTTTCACACATAACATGCATACACTTTGCTAAATTGGGTACTCAACTTGAATTAAGAAATTAATTGATTAATTTTTGAGTCCTTTGTACATTTTAGTATATGCTATTTTTCTTTATGTGTGAACTACATAAAATATTTTTCTTAAGAGATATGATGGATAATCAATGTGCAAATATTTTCTTTACTCATGCAGCTGTTTATGGGTCACATAGTGTCAAGTTTGCATTTTATTGAAAGAGAGAATATTTTTCTTCATGTGTATCCTCAACTCATTTTTTTTTGGTTTGTGTGTTTTTTTTATCCCTACCTCCTAAATTTTTCCCAAAACTGTTTTTTCCAAAACTTGTTTTGTTTTTCCTATTTTTATAGGGGGAGAAAAGTTTTTTTTTTTAATTTTTGTTGTTCATAGGGGGAGTTGTTGCTCTTCATAGGGGGAGTTTTCTCTATTCTCTATAGAGCTAAACTGTTTTATGTTCCCTTGATTTTTTTTCTCTCATGATTACTGTCACTTTACTTTTTGTTTGAGTTGTATTTGTCAATACGTGACAAAAAGGGGGAGAAATAGATGAAATGTGAGAATCTTATTTGTGTTGTTTAGGGGGAAATAAAATTGTTTTTGAAAGAGGGAGAATATAAATTTT
The DNA here is from genome assembly GCA_033629205.1 of Lithocarpus polystachyus. Taxonomy (NCBI): domain Eukaryota; kingdom Viridiplantae; phylum Streptophyta; class Magnoliopsida; order Fagales; family Fagaceae; genus Lithocarpus; species Lithocarpus polystachyus. The sequence goes on along the minus strand of CM066169.1, from coordinate 36,565,256 downwards.
TTTTGATGTATCTAACTTAGGGGGAGAGTTAGAATTTATTTTTGTTTTTATATTTCTATTTCATATTATTGTTTTTATGTCTTTCTTTCCACACATGCGGTGATATGTTTGTTGAGTGTTTCAGGAAAGACAGGTACATTTTGATCAAGACCTTCAATCTCTTCTTGGCAACTTCTAGATTAAGAATCTTAGATTGGGATTTGTGATGTAATTGGGCATTTCATTGTATTGGGTTGTTCTTGTATTTTAACATTTCATTTTGTATGAAAGTTTTGTCACGAATTGCCAAAGGGGGAGATTGTTAGGTTCTAAAAGTTTAGAACAATTGGCAAATCGTGAACACAAATTTGTCTAGATATAGATCTTAGAGTCTATAGGTTTTATTAGACAATGCTCAAGGTGATTCAAGTCAAGATTCAAGAACATGTAAGCTGCAGAAAGAAGAATTCAGAAATTGCCTGGCTCGACCGATCGAAAGTCAGGCTCGACCGATCGAAAGTCGTATCTGCAGAATTTTAATTAAGCCCAAACAGCAGTTCAAGCCCATTAAGGATTAGGGTTTCAGATCTACTTCTCCCACTATATAAAGGAAACCCTAAACACGTTTTTACAAGGCTTTTTAGAGATAGAAGAGTGTGCCTCTTTTGTATTTAGGGTTTTGTTCCTAAAACCTCTCTTATAACTTCTACCGGTGTTGTTCCTTGAAGAATCGCAAGATCCGGTATTGCTGAAGTTGCTGTCTTTTTTAGTCATCAAAGGTGCTGATGATCTAAACCTTCAAGGGTGGTCTTGGAGTCACAAACAGGAGAGTTTGTGTTGCTAAACCTTTGAGTGGGATCTCAAAGTCACAAGCGTGGGTGTTTATGTTTTGCAAAGATTAAAGAAAGAAGGAGTCCGTGGTCTTGGAGCTGTCACGTGGTCGTGGTAGTAAGTTTCCTACAAGCAGGTAGCAATAGGATGTTAGTGGTCTAAGTCGCTATTGTGCAAACTTCAATTCTTTCTAGTGGATTTGCTATTTTACCTTGAGGATAGCTAGGTTAAATCCTTCCCAGGTTTTTTACCAGTTTGGTTTTCCTAGGTCATCATATCTTTGTGTTCTTTATTTTTTCGCTGCTTTACTTGATATGATTGTTATTATTTTAACCTAGATCTGAATAATAAACCTAAGTATTCACTTGGTTAATCAATTAGGTTAAACAATTTAAGTTTATAGGGTTTTAAATTATTACAGAAAGTAAGGATGAAAGCATTCCTGAAATTTATTGATGAGAGAGTCTGGAACTCTGTTGAATATGGATGGGAGAAACTCACTACTCCTGTGAGTGAGTGGCAAACTTCACAAAAGAAAGCAGCTGCTTTTAATAGCAAAGCTATGAATGCTATTTTTAATGCTGTTTCTGTTGGGATAACTGCCTTTAAATCCTTTTGAATGATGCTATGTATGATATTATGTATGATATTATGTGAGAAATAATGTATGACTTAATATTGTGTTTAATAAAGTTGCTTTATTCTTATCTAAAATAATGGTAACATGAATATTCGGACATTATTATATAATCCATGAGATGTGTAAGGTTGAATTTTATCAACCATTGTGTTGGCTTTATTCCGTGCCAATTTGCTTGTATTTTCAGCATTTAGAAACCCTGTATTTAGGTGGGAATCATGTAAAAGTAGTGTGTGAGAGAGTGTGAAGATTTGCTCAAGACTGTGCTGCAAAACAGAGACTCGCGATTGGACCTTGCTGGTGTCTCGCGACTGTTAAGCCGCCAGATGTTGCACATAAGAGAAGTGTGCAGAGGAGAACTCGCGACTGGATCTCGCGGGTGGCTCGCGACTGGAAGCTGCCAGAATATGAACCGTCATGCCAGCTGTCGCACTACAGGACAAAATTTCCAGTTTGGCCTTTCAATTCCTTCGCAACTTGAACTCGCAACTCAGTCAAGCCGCGAGTACAAGCCGCCAGCCTACTCTGTTGTGAAAAATCTGTCTCTTCGCATTCCAAACACCCATCAGTATATATACCCCTTATACCCACGAAATGTAGAGAGTTTCCAGAGAGAATTTTGTGAGAGAAACCCTAGAGAAAAACAAGATTGATTCATTCACAATCTTAACCTTGTGACTCTTCAAATTCCTCTACTCTCTTACTCTCCATTGTAGATCCTTGAGAGGTACTTTAGCCAAAACCTTTTCTCTAGGGGAATTTGAAGAAGAAATAGTAGCGGAATCCGGGAAGCTAAAGAAGAAATAGGTTCCGCGTAACCTCGTTGGAACAAGAAGCTTAGAGGGCTTAGGTACCTGGGTAGATTAGGCTTGGAGGGTCTATTGCTGTCCTTGTATCCCAACTACATTCTTTAGTGGATCATTTTGACCGCTTGGAGGACGGCGGAGAGGTTTTACGCCGAGGGCTTCGATTTCCTCTTTGATAACACGTCTTGTGTAGTCCTTGTGTTTGCATCTCTCTTCCCTTTATCTTTGTCATTTAATTTTTGTTATGGATGTGATTTTATTTGACTTAGATGGTTTATCAATTCTGTTTTAGGCTTTAATTCATTTTCCACACGTTTATCGTTTGTGTTAAAGCTTGAATTAATAAATTGTAATTTGGGGGTCTAAACGTTCATAGTGTTCTATACGCTATTTGAACTTTCAATTGGTATCAGAGCGGGTGCACTTGCTTTGGTTTAACTACCTTTGTGCGATCCCTGACCCCATTTTGAGATGGATCGGTCTCAATCTTTGAATGCTCCACCATATTTTGATGGTAGCAACTATGCTTTTTGGAAAGTCCGAATGAGGGCATTTTTATTGGATGGGTTAGGCCAGAGGCTGAAAAATCCACTTGGGATAAAGTAGCCCTTGCTGCATCAAATGCTAACAGTAAAACTTTGAATGCTATTTTCTGTGGTGTGTCTCCAGATGAGTTTCACAAGATATCCCATGTCTCGGTGGCTAAGGAGGAGTGGAAAATATTGGAGACCACGTATGAAGGAACCAAGAAAGTGAAAGATACCAAGTTGTAGATGTTGACCACTCGTTTTGAGGAGTTTAAGATGAATGAGGATGATTTTTTTGGCTCTTTCTATAGTAAGTTGAATGAAGTGGTAATCGACAAGTTCAACTTGGGTGAGAAAACGGAGGATTCAAAGTTTGTGAGAAAGATCCTTCGATCATTGCCGGAGAGCTTCCGTGCAAAAGTTACTGCAATTGAGGAGAGCAAAGACCTGGACGATATTAAGGTTCAAGAATTGGTTGGCTCACTGCAAACTTATGAGCTGTCATTGCCATCGCAAAGGAGGAGCAAATCTCTTGCTCTCAAGACAATTGATGAAAGGGTGGAATCTCATGACTCATCTGATGAAGATGTTGATGATAAAGATGTTGCATACCTTGTGAAAAACTTCAAAAAGTTCTTGAAGTTCAAGAAGAAAGGAAAATTTCCAAGTTATGGAAAAGAGAAAAAGGAATTTAAAAAGAAAGATGGTAAGGAGTCCCAATCTTCTCAAGGAATCACATGTTTCGAGTGTAATGGACATGGACATATTAAAAAAGAATGTCCCAATTACTTGAAATCGAAGGGCAAGGCTTATGCCACAACTCTTAGTGATTTGGACTCATCCAACTCCGATTCTGAGGAAAGCTGTGATGAAGAAGGGAACTACTCCGCATTTATGACTATTGCTCATGTCGAGTCTTCGGAGGACTTGAATTTTCTTGTACAAGAACTTGGAGAGTATAGCGATGAGGAATCAATGGGAATAGTTGAAGAATCAAAAGATGAAGAGGATGAGTGTACCAAAAGTCTCCAAGAGAACTACAACTTACTCCTTGAGAAGTCTGGAGACTATACACGTGTGGCCAAGGTAGCTGTGAAAAATATGAAGAAAGCTGAAGAGGACTATAGAAGTCTTCTTGTTCGTCATAAGGAGGCCAAGTGTGTGATAGAGAAGTTAAATGGAGAGCTATCGGAAGCCTATGCTAAGGTGAGGTTTCTTGAGCTTGAGGTGGTTCAAGCTAATGCCAAGATAGAAAGAGTCTCCACAAAGAAACTGGACAATGTAATCTCCTCACAAAAACATTTCTCGGACAAATCTGGTTTGGGATACACTGGAGAAAGCAGTTCTGCTGTCAACATCTCCAAGGAAGTGAAGTTTGTGAAGGCTAAGGAACCCATGGTGAAAACTCCAGCTGTTGAGAAGGTGTATACAAAAAAGAAAAAGAATGTAGTTGATCAACGGGTGTTCAACAATCCTTGTAACCGCTCAGAGGTCATATCTGAAGCTAGAAGGAAATCACTCCCAAGACCACAAAGAGGTCCAAGAACGAACCATTTTTGTCGTCATTGTGGACTTCAAGGCCACACCAGACCAAACTGTCATAAGTTGAGAGCATTGAAGAATGGAAGTGATCAAAGGCCAAGAGGACCAAGAAATGACAAGAAAATTTGGGCTGTTGAGCAACCAAGAGGTCGAAATGGTGACTCTGGAGTGATGGATGTAATGAAGATGATTGGTACCTTCACCACTTGTTTGGAAAGCTTCACAAGAAGGTTTGAAAACTCTAATTCGCGTACCCAATCCTATAAGGATATCACCCCAAACGCACGTGACGTGTGGGTGAAAAAGGGTACTCATCATAAGCTTTATGACATGTCCATGCATTAATTCTTCCTATCTTTAGTGTTTTTGCTTGAGTGTCTGTTTGTGTGCATACTTGATTGTCTTTTTGCTTTAAATTTTTTTACATTTTCTTTGGATAAATTTCTTTTGGTCAAAAATTCAAAATCACATTAAAAGTATAAAATCTAAAAGGTTTGATCAACACTTTTGAGTTTATGTCCTAAACTTGTTTTGCCTTGTACCTTTGTACTAATGGCTTTGTGCATTCATGAGCACAGCTTGTTTTCATTGCACTCATATCAATGTGGGAAAAATCTTGAAATCTATATGATTGTTGTAAATCGATCTTCAAACTTGTCATGAATGATTAGTCAATGGTTTTGTTGATTTTGAGACATGCATAGACTTGTGTCTTTATATCTTCCCACTCTTTATTTTTGTTTTTGCTTAAAGAGCTCTACCAATGTAAATCTCAAAATGAAAAGAGATAAAGAGCTGCAAAAGCCTGTTGCACAAACTAGTATTTGACTAGGAAAAGGGAAAGCGACTCAAAATAAAGTATATGATGCACAAAAAGCCAAAGGCTTGATCATCAAATTGAAATGTCAAAAATTTCAGGCATCGATCTCAAAATGAGATGTATTGATTCAAAATGACAAAATGTTGAGAATTGTAATGAAGCCAAATGAAAAGTTTCAAAAGTTATGTAATCTTTTTCTTGTGGGAAGTCATATATACATATTTCTATAATTGAGATGGATCTCATTATCTAGTGCTAATTGTGTATGCCTTGGTTGAATTGATCATTGAAGCTTCATATTAGACTAAGGACTATCTCATTGTTGATATCCACACACATCACACTTGCTTATGTTCATTGAATGCCTTATTCATTTGTATGATTGTACTTGATAAAATATGTTTCACATGCTCAAGTATTGTTGATCAAGCACAAAAAGATTTTTGAGCATTTGTGTGTTTTTGAAAAAGTCTCTTTGTTTTTAGCAAAATGTCAAAAATTTCAAAAATTGTTGTGTCCTGTTTTGGCGACTCATTCGCGTGTCTGTCCAGTTACATGCCCCAGTCGCGAGCTCAATACAGAATGTTTTCGCGTCTCTATGGTGGGTAAATACTCAAGTCGCGAAAAAGATTTAGAAATTTTTTTCAAAAAGTTTGGAATTTTATGCTTATCGCGGCTTGATGTGGCGACTATGTCGCGAGTGGAGGTACAGTCGTGAGATTTACACAGAATGTTTCGTGACTCAGCTCGTGGTTATCTCGCGGTTTGAACCTCCAGTCGTGAAAAACACTTGGAAAATTTTTTAAAAATTTTTCTTTAAAGTGTTCTGGCGGTTGGACCTGGCGACTTTATAGCGACTTGATTCAGTCGCGAAAAACGCGTGTTTTTGCGCCTTTAAAGTCAGTTTTTGAAAAACTTTTCAGTTTTCCCTCGAATATTTGTGACTGTTCATTGTCCCAACCATGTTCTTTCTCAAACTCACTGTGTTCTTCTCAAAGATTTCTTTGTTCTTCATCATTCCTTCACCAATCTTCAAGAAAAAGGTATGGATTTGCATATTTTCATTATCTATTTCATGATTTTAAGCCTTTTCCTTTGGATTTTGGGTTGTTTTGATTAGTAGAGTTATTTTGAGTTTCGGGTATGGGTATGAGTCTCTTTGTTGGGTTTGCTTGAATGGGTTTTGTTCATTTCACTGATCTAATGCATATTATGCCTTCTATCATACTTGTCTACCCTCATTGTGTGCTTATTTTGATTTGACATTTGTTAAGGTTCCCTACCCATCGTGATATATCCTATTGGTATTTGATTAAGTCATAGGAGTTTTTAAGATTTTGTTTGGCTTTGTGTTGTGTTTGTCTTAAGACTGTTGCTTATCGCTCATCCTCATCCTTGTCTTGCATTGTGAACCTTATTTTTTTCTGTTTCTGCACTCTATCAGTTTAGGGTTTGACTCCCTTTATGGTAGTATTTTCATACTAGCCTCTATATGGTATGATCTTCTGGTTTATCCTTTGTTTCCATCTTATCAGGCACTGACATTTTGATCGTTTCATCTATTGTGTTCTGTTCTTGTGGTTGTTGTTGTCATTAAGTCTTCAGATGACTCCTACAAAGAAGAAGACTGTTGCCAAGAAGGGTGACAGAAGATTGAAGATGGACAACTCTAAGTTCAGGTCTCCTTAGCTTTTTGAGAGATACACCCAATTTTACTTGAAGGCACCTATTATTTAAGTGAGATTTGTGGACTTGACAGATCTAAAAGATACCTTCATTCCTGGCTGCTTTGAGGGAAGAGGTTGGGAGAAGTTGCTGAGTAATCTCCCCGGAGTATGTGAACCTCTGATTAGGGAGTTTTATGCTAATGCTGTGCTGAGAGAGAATGAGATCAACTGTTGGGTAAGAGGACATGAATTTCTACTAGATGTGGATGACATTGATGAGGTGCTGGGTTTCGAAGGAATGGATGATCATGATTTCACAAATTACAAGGATAGAATGTTGTCCATAGAAACTGCTCAGGCACATATTGGGGGTGTTAGAGAAGGGAAATGTCTCAACACAAATGCATTTCTAGCAGACATGAGATGTCTAACTGTGATAATGATGTTCAACCTCTACCCTGTGAGGAAGTTGACTACAATCAACAATGCTAGAGCGATTTTTCTAATGGAGCTCAAGAAAAAGACGTTCATAGATATCAGTGCTCATATATATCATACCATTGTTGATGATACCAAAACAACCTCCAGAGCCAAGCTGATTTTCCCAAGTCTACTCATGAGAATTTTTAGGCTAAAAAGGGTGGAAATTCCTCAAGATATGGGACTCATGTCTACTCCATCAGCAATCAACAACCTAACCATCTCAAGGATTTGAGTGCGTCTTCCGGGTGATGAAGAAGGAGGTGATCAAGAAAGAGGTGAAGGCATGGAAACTGAAATAGAAGCTGCTGGTCAACCCTTAAGTTCAAGAGGTCATAGTAAGAGAAGCAGAGCATCATCTTCATCAGAAGTACCTCCAGATGCATTCCAGATCATCCTTGAAAGGATTGATGGACTCAGAGATATGCAGAATGAACAAAATGACAAGCTGTCTGCACTTCAAGATCAAGTGAACTTTCTCTTGGCAAAACTTGATAGCTTTACTCCACAGCAGTGACCCTTTGGCAATTCCAGTCAAAAAGGGGGAGATTTTTTTTTGTGACGGATGCTCTTGAGGGGGAGCATTTGCATTTGCTGAGGGGGAACGCTTTTTATTATGTTTTTCTTCTTGTCTCTTGATATTACTTTATCTTTCTGTTAAACTCATTTGGTATAATCTGTTGGATATGGTACTTTATTTTGGTACTCTGGTTTTTATATATTTATTTTGTACCTATGCTTATGTAGCGTCTTTATTTTGTACCTATGCTTGTGTAGCATCTTTATTTTGTACATTTTGCTTTTGTGGCATGTTGGTTTTCTTCTGTTCTTTGCTTTGTGTAAGCACTTTGTCTTCTTGCCTTGTGGCTTTCGTACTTTTGTTCTAATGCCATGCCTTTATCCTTAAGTACTTCACTCTTGTGCCCTGTGTTGGATTTTTTTTATTCTTAATGCAATTACGTAATGTTGTTGCATTGGTTGACTGTTGGACATGCAAATGATACTTATCATTGAGCTTATTAGATTGCATGTCTAGATGTTCATTCCTTGTGAGAATGAGCATTGTGATCACTATTTATAGTGATTGTTTGTTTTTGGTCATGCCATGCTCTATTGCTTTAATTCTTTTTGCTTGATCGCATTGTGCTTGATTCATATGCAATACAAGTTTTTTTGCATACAATGAACTCATTTTGTGGTTATTTTTCAGGAGATACTTGTACTTATGATTCAAGAGCTTCACAAATCCTAGAGTTAGGTGTGAGTGAGTTTTGTTCAACTGTTCCCAACTCACGCGTTAAGTCTAGAGTTTGTTATAGGGTTTTGTCATGGAATAGCCAAAAGGGGAGATTGTAAGATTGAATTTTATCAACCATTGTGTTGGCTTTATTCTGTGTCAATTTGCTTGTACTTTCAGCATTTAGAAACGCTGTATTTAGGTGGGAATCATGTAAGGGTAGTGTGTGAGAGAGTGTGAAGATTTGCTCAAGACTGTGCTGCAAAACAGAGACTCGCGACTGGACCTCGCTGGTGTCTCGTGACTGTCAAGCCGCCAGATGTTGCACATGAGAGAAGCGTGCAGAAGAGAACTTGCAACAGGATCTCGCAAGTGGCTCGTGACTGGAAGCTGCTAGAATATGAACCGTCGTGCCAACTGTCGCACTACAGGACAAAATTTCTAGTCTGGCCTTTCAGTTCCTTCGCGACTTGAACTCGCGACTCAGTCAAGCAGCGAGTACGAGCCGCCAGCCTACTTTGTTGTGAAAAATCTGTCTCTTCACATTCCAAACACCCACCAGTATATATACCCCTTATACCCACGAAATGTAGAGAGCTTCCAGAGAGAATTTTGTGAGAGAAACCCTAGAGAAAAATAAGATTGATTCATCCACAATCTTAACCTTGTGACTCTTCAAATTCCTCTACTTTCTTCCTCTCTATTGTAGATCCTTGAGAGGTACTTTAGCCAAAACCTTTTCTCACCATACCCACAGCTGTGAGAAGGCTCTTTGGTGTTTTGGGAAGCAGTTAGGAAGGAGTCAATTTATATTGGTAGATGCTATGGACTAGTAGTGGGATCCAGAAAGCTAAAGAAGAAATAGGTTCAGCGTAACCTCGTTGGAACAAGAAGCTTAGAGGGCTTAGGTACCTGGGTAGATTAGGCTTGGAGGGTCTATTGCTGTCCTTGTATCCCAACTACATTCTTTAGTGGATCATTTTGACCGCTTGGAGGGCGGCGGAGAGGTTTTACGCCGAGGGCTTCGATTTCCTCTTTGATAACACGTCTTGTGTTGTCCTTGTATTTGCATCTCTCTTCCCTTTATCTTTGTCATTTAATTTCTGTTATGGATGTGATTTTATTTGACTTAGATGGTTTATCAATTCTGTTTTAGGCTTTAATTCATTTTCCGCACGTTTGTCGTTTGTGTTAAAACTTGAATTGATAATTTGTAATTTGGGGGTCTAAATGTTCATAGTGTTCTATACGCTATTTGAACTTTCAAGATGCATAGTATGTGATTTATGTGAAAAGTCATAGAAGATATAAATCACAAGTTTTTTTTAAACTCAGAATTATAGTTCGTAGTCGGTGATGAAATTGGGTATTTCATCTGTGAAGACTATAACATATTAACTAAGATGATTTGTCTTGATCATGGAAGTGGAGACTTCTAGTTAATATGTTGATATGTTTTAAGAGTTAAGACATATTGAACTGGACCGCTGTGAGATTTATTGTTCTCCTAACGACTGTCAATTGAATAATAAATTTCACGACTTCTATTCACATGAACTCTTAATCCTGAGAGAATAATGGACCTGATCATGAAATGTAGGTTGCTTTGATATATCAGGAGTGAGATTTAAAGTAACGGTCAAAACCTCAGTATGTTGGACAGCCACATTTAGTGTTGATGGAACATATATTCTCAAGATGAAATTCATAGTCTCTTAACGGAGATATAAAATATTCCCTTAAGATAATTTTAATGGGTTCAGTTATTCAGAGAGTTAGGCCTAACCACTTTAGTAAGACTAAAGTATATATTTGTGAAATTAGATTTCATAAATATATGATGAATAACTTAAAAGGATTAAACCGGGTACTCAAGGATTAAGATGTAGTAATTTACAAAGTGAGAGTTTATATTCATGACTTTGTATTACTACAAATATTTTATGAAGGGGTTGCATGTATAATAAAGTCTTGGGATATAATTTATTAATAAGGCCTAGAGTGTAATTATATTTATATAGTGGTATTAAATTTAATTAATGGTAACTTTGGACTTGTCAAGAGTTGACAAAAAAGCCCAAGGCACATTGGAGCTAGTATCCTATTTGTTTCCTTTTGGTCCCACTTCAAGCCACATACTAAAGCCCAATTGGAAAGGGCCAAAAGGCTAGGCCAATTAGATAATCAGTTATGTGGAGAGAAACATACAGAATTTTATATTAGAATGAAATGGTTTGTATGTTCATATGCATGTGAGAGAGGGACTCTTTCATATTCTCTCTAGAACAAACACATAGAACTGATTGAGAGACCACACATCTTGGGCATCAAGTGGAATTGGAGTGAAGATTAAAAGTGTTCCCGAGTACTTCTAATCTTTGTTTTGAAATTCACCATACCAAGGTACATTCTATTGTTCTTATATTCTGAAATTTACATTGCACATGTTATCTATTGCGAATGAAGTAGATCCGTTAATTTTTCGCTGCGTATGTTTTGTATGCGATACAAACATGTCATTTTCCTTCAGTTTCTATGGAGGAATTTGAGAGAATCTCTAATGTTGAGGTTGCTCATACTGCTTGGAATATCCTCCAAACTGTGCATGAAGGTACAAAGGCTGTTAAAATTAACAAGTTACAGCAATTGACTACTAGATTTGAAAGCATTAGAATGACTGATGATGAATCTTTTGATGAATCTTATGCTAAACTTAATGATATTGTTAATTCTGCATATAATTTGGGTGAAATCTATGATCAACCTAAAATTGTTAGGAAGATTCTTAGATCTTTTACTGAGGATTTTAGACCCAAGGTGACTGCCATCATTGAAAGTAAGAATATGGATTCCATTCCTGTTGATGAACTTGTAGGATCTCTTCAGTCCTATGAGTTGGACTTACCTAAGACTAACAAATCTAAATCAATGGCTCTTAAGTCTGTTGACGATGTTGATGCTAGTGGATTTGATAATGAGCTCTTTGCCACAAAGATTGCTTACCTTGCCAAGAACTTTAGAAATTTTCTTAGGAACAATAATAGAAGGGCAAGAGGTAAGAACACGGCTGAACTTAGAAATTTTAGGAGGAATGATCCCACTAAGGTTAATAACACTGAAAAACCTAAAGAGAAAGTAGTTCAACCTTCTAATAATTCTATGGGGCAACAATGTTTTGGGTGTCAAGGGTACGGTCATGTGAAATCTGAATGTCCTACATACTTGAGATCTAAGGGTAAGGCTATGGCTGTAAGCCTTAGTGATGATGAAGTTTCTGAAAATGAATCTGGTAGTGATGAGGATGGAAACTTTATTGCTTTCATTGCTACAGCTGTAGTAAATGAAAGTATGTCTATTGAAGAGAACCCTTCCGATGGGGAACTCTCTGTAGATGCAGATTTACAAGAAGCCTACAATAAACTTTGCTAAGTTGCTGCAAAAGATGCTATGAATGTTGATCTTGGCTTAAAGAAAATTGTATCTCTTGAACTTGATAAGAAAAATTTGCTTGTGAAACTGTTTGATACTAATGAACTTTTAACTAATGTGAAGACTGAGAACATGCTTTTACTTGATAAAGTTAAAAATTTGGAACTTGAATTTTCAGTTGCTAGAGAACAAACTAATAGGTCTGCAAGCTCCAAACTTAATCACAAGCTAAGTATTCAAAAGTCTCCCCTTGACAAAACTGGCTTAGGTTTTGTGGAAAGCATCTTTGTGCCTGAACCCCATTCTACAAATTTTGTTCCTTCTATTAAACTTCCTATGAGTGAGGTTGTCAAACCCTCTGTGAGTGAAGCTGCTAAATCTGTAGAAGTTACACATCCTAGGAAGATTAGGGTTGATCTTCAAGAGTCTAAACCTAAGATTCCTAATCCTCCAAAGGGCAAGTTGCATGATAAGCCTACATGGATTTGTCATTTTTATGGAAAGTCTGGGCACATTCGTCCAAACTGTTTAAAGTTGCAAGTTGTTAAGCGAGCAAATAAACCAAAAGTACCTGTGTCTCAAACTCAAGATCCTATGGTACTTATTGGAGAATTAATAAAGGCATAAAACCTTTATTCCAATCCTGGAGTTACTCAGAATTCTAATGTGAATACTCCAATGCAAGAATTGCATCTAAAAGGTTTTGGATGCAAAAGGCTCGATCTAATTGAGTCTGTCTGACATGGCCCTTGTTCTTCATTGCTTTATTTCTTGTGACTTTTTTTTTTAGGATTTACATTGCATAACATTTATGCATTTCATTCTAGGATGTTATATATATATATATATATATATATATTTAAAGGGGAAAATGTGTTTTTGCAAAGTGTGTTTTGTAGTATTTTTCTTGAATTTGAATTCAAGGTTGGTCAACCTATCTTTACATACCATGTTTATGTACTTTCTTTAGCTTGGATGAGCTTATTCTATTGCACTTTACTAGTTTGAGCTTTGTAGTGCATGTTGTGTGGGAGTGTTTATAGTTTTTGATTACATGATCTTGATCTTGATGTCACATACCTTTGATTGTCGGACTTGAACTTATTGAAAAAGGCATAAATAACCATTTCACCACTGTTTACTAGCCAATCATGAACACCTTAGTACATATCATAATTTTTTGTGCTCGAGAAAGTGTAGCACATGCACAAAAAGATCATAAGGTGTAGCTTCAGTTAAAATGCTAAAATGGTGTGTACATTATTGGGCTATAATAATTTCACAATACAAATAAAATTGGTGTGTACATTATCTCGGCTATTTTAAATAAGTTTCTGATCATTTAAAATTGGTATGTACATTATGAGGCAAATCATGAAACTTATATGATTGCAAGCTTTTATTTTAGGAGATGTGAGAGTTATATAATGTAACTCTGTAGGTGATAGTCTCTTTCAAGTGTCTGTGATGGATTTTGTAGAAATTGTGACTGCTTGCTATTCACATATCACCTCACATGTTTCTCAAGCTTTTGCTAGTTGCACAACCTACACAAGTTACTCTTTGCTAAAATTTGTACATGTTATTGTGTGTGTTTTTGGTTTCACCAACCAAATTTGAAAATTTCTTAAAATTATGCAAAACATGTTTTTGATTGAGAATATGAAGAGAAATTGATTAAAAATATTAATTTTGGAAAACCGGGATCAAATCAAGTGTTTTTGAAAAACATTTTATTTCATTTCATACTCATGCATTTTTTTTCATAAAATTTATTGCTTTGAGGAGTTTTTGCACAAAAATTGTTTTGTTTTTGAAAATTTGATTTTTCCAGAATTTCGATCGATCGAACCTGTTTTTCGACTAATCGAAAATGCATTTAAAACCTTTGGTCAGCTTCTGTCTGTTTCGATTGATGCTCGATTGGTATTGGATCAATCGAAGCATTTTTGACTGATCGAACCTAATTTTCGATCGATCAAAAATCGCGATGAGAGTTTTTTTTTTTTTTTTTTAAAGCTTTTTCTCCTCACGTGTTCATTACTTTTCAAAAAGTTTTTCAACTGTTCTTTCTCTCTCACTGATCGGTTAAAGCACCAAAGAAATTTTTTGTCATTTTCCTCCAAAATTTTAGCAAGATTTTTCTCTCCCAAGGCCGGTATGTCTATTTTACCCCTTCTTTTCTTTTTATTTTCATTTTTCATGCATTAAATCGTGCTTTTTTGGGTAAATTTTTAGACCTTTTTCTTTTTAGGATTTTTGATGATTCAGGCCATTTCTTTCACAATTAATCAATGGGTTTTTGTTGGGACACTATATACAATTGAACTATATGGTTTAATTTGGTTAAATTGGTGGTTTGTGACAAACTTAAAATTCTAGGCTTGAAATATACCAATTTGGGGTTTTTGTTCAATTTGTTGCAAATTGATGAAATTGGCTTGTTAGATTGAATCATTTGATCATTATATTGTGATTTCTATCTTGTGTGATGATCAATTGATCAATTTGTTGAGATTTGTGATAATGGGTTTTTCAAAATTAGGGATTTTATATGTAATATTCATGCTCAAGCCAATTTTGTGAATTTGCAATATAATTGAACTGTTTTCATTGCATTAGAACATGCATCATTTGGAAATAATGTCCATGCATCATATAGAATTATTATTTCTATGTTGTTTTTGTGCTAACTTGCAGTCTGCCCTTGGTCTTTTCTTTTGTTGTCTCTTTTCTTTCTATGTCTCTCTATCTGATCTGTAGCATCATACCTAGGAAAACTAGAGCTTATAGGACCTCTTCTTCTTCACCATATTTCGATAGTGATAGATATTTGAGTGAGAAACATCAAGAAACTTATGAGACACTTAACCTCAGGAAGAACATTTGGGGTGAGCGTAGGGTCCTTTTAGATGAGTTAGATGATGAGGTTAGGCATAACTTTAAGCGTCGGGGTTGGTTGCCTTTGTTAGACATCGATCATTTGCCTCCGACTACCCTAATTAGAGAGTTCTACTTGAACCTCTCTATCCACGTCTATGATTCCAACACTTTGGTAAAGAGTTGGATATGAGGTGTAGAGTATCGCATTACTCCTTCGATAGTGTCTGATGCTCTTGGGATGCCTGTGGTTTCTCATCCTGTCTATCCTTATGATGAGTCTCCTCCCCATGATGACATTATGTCTTACATCACTGGTACTTCTATCCAGTGGGGTTCTGATCCTCGGATCACATCTGCTGAGCTTTCAGAGTTACACTATCTTTTCTTTAGGATTGCCTGTTATTCTTTGTGGCCTATCTCTCATCTACACACTATCCCTATTAAGCGATGTGTGTTTTTGTACGCTCTTGTCACTAATACTCCTATCAGTATTCCTCACCTTTTTCTTCGTTCTTTGAACGAGGTGCATCGGAGTAGTTCTACTGCTCATGCTTTGTTCTTCCCTGTTTTCATTCATCGGATTCTTCTACATTTAGGGTTAGGTGATTTTCCTGCTTTTGAGCCTATTCATATTATTGCTCCCATTAGTGACACCTTTCTTAGGCAAAGGGATGCTTAGCTTCGAGCTAGCTTTAAGCATCCTAGGGTTGAGCCTTCCAGTGTCACTCTTCCTCCTCCTCCTTCCTCTTCTGCAGGTACTTCTATGGTAGAGACGTCTGTTGATCCGACTGCTGCTGCTGCTTCTTCTGTTCCTCTACCTTCACCTTCGAATGATTCTGATATTCGTCGGTTGTTGGATACTATCATGACTGTCTAGGTGGGTCACGGTCAGCTTCTGGTGGACATGCTTGATGAGCTCCATGCTTTGCGAGTAGATTTGGAGAGTCTTTGACGTTCTCCTCTGCCACCTCCTTTTGGTGATGAGTGAGTTTCCTTTGGCAATTCGTTACAAAAAGAGGGAGTACATTGTAGTTGAGGAGATTTTTAGTAGATGAGATTTTGTTTTTAGAGGGAGATTTTGATACTTGAGTTTTGTGATTTTGTGGAGCCTTTGATTGTATCTAGGTGCTTCATTTTGTATTTATCTTTTTGGCTTGCAATTTTGATACTTGAATTTTGTGATTTTGTGGAGTTGTGGAGCCTTTAGATTGTATCTAGGTGCTTCATTTTGTATTTATCTTTTTGGCTCATCTTTTTTGTTTGAGTTGTCCATGATAGGGGGAGATACATTGATTATATATGTTTCTTGTTTCACATTATGTTACATTGCTTATTGATTTATATTTATGAGGCTATTCATGATATATGTCTTTATTTTGTGTTATGTGAAATCGAGAAGTTTCTTTTTACTTGTATTTTCCACACATGTGTTTATGTGTTTGTTAAGTGTTACAAGAATATACAGGTTGATTCAATTGTGTTGCTGTCTACACTTGCAACTGATAGATAGTAGTTAGGTTGAATTTGTTTTGTTGGGCTATTGTTTTGTTCTGGGCTGTTCTTTTTGTAAACTTTGAGCTTTATGTTAAGTTTGTGTTTTGTCACGGATTGCCAAGGGGGGAGTTTGTTAGGTTCTAAGGAATTAGGAACTAATGTATTAGAACTTCATTTTGTAAGGTTGGTAAACCATGATCAAAATAGTTTTTAGTTTTGTTAAAACTTGCTCAAAGTATGTGGTTTTTATGTAAAGTTGGAATCGAGTTATTACAGAAGTTACTGTGCAAATCTACTTGGCTCGATCGATCGAGAATTAGACTCGACCGATCAAAAGTCGTGTAGACTCTGTAGAATTTCCAACTCAGCCCAAGCCTGTTTGACGTGTAGGGTTTTATGTTTTGCCCTAAGTATAAAAGGGAAAATTCTAGCCACATTTTAGAAGAGTTCTTTATGCTGTGTATGTGAATCTTTTGTGAGATCTAGAGGTGTGTGCCTTCACAGACACTTAGGGTTTCCAAACTCAAGATTGATGTCAAGAGCTTGGTGATTATTCAGTTGCTGATTTAAGAACTTAAAGATATACAAGCGGGAGTGCTTATGCTTGCTGTGAATTCAAGAAAAAAGTAGTCTGTAGACTTGGAGTTGTCACGTGGTCGTGGTAGTAAGTTTCCTACTCGAGGTAGCAATAGAATGTTAGTGGTCTAAGTCGCTATTGTGTAAACTTCAATTCTTTCATAGTGAATTCTGATTTACCTTGAGGATAGCTAGGTTAAATCCTCCCCAGGTTTTTTACCGGTTTGGTTTTCCTAGGTTATCATATCGTGTGTCCTTTATTTTCTGCACTTTGCATGATATGATATATTTGTGTTAACCTAGAACTGCTAATTTATCTAAGTTAATCACTTGGCTAAATAACTAGGTTAATCTATTTGGGTTTTAAGGGGTCTAAATTCTAACAAAATGTATTATAAATATTTGGAGAGTATGTAGTTAATGTGAGTGCCTCTAACTTTGGGATAGAAAGATTTGTTTTCGTTTCACATTTTGCACACCAAAATGATCTTGCTTGTGGTTTGACATTCCTTTCACAGAGTAAGCACAAAATGTAATACCAATCCATTGTTGTGTCAATGTTACTTATTGTTGCAATACCCTAGTAGTTCATATCTTGCAATGAAGTTTGAAATTAATATTTACTTTTTTAATGTAAATAATATGATATATTATTTTTTTTTACGTAAATGATAAATATAATTTGAAATGATTAACAAACCTGTTTCGTAGGATCTCATTCAATGCATTTTATCTTTACTATTGTCTTCGTATTATTTAAAGATAAATCCTCCTATGAAAATTGTTTTACACGTATTTTTGGTATTTTTTGTATAGGTTCATGTTTTTTATCATTCCTATCTTTGAATTTTTTTTAAAGAAAATATTAAGTTAATGGCATTTTGTGAGATAGTATATGCCATTTATTAGACTTTTTGTTATTATAAATTTTAGAAATATGCACTTGTCAATTATTTCAACAACCTCAGGGATCTCAAGATTTATATATATTTTTGTTGCACTGATCGATGACAAAAAATTTGTCTGTATAAATTGCATAGAACATTATTAATAGACAAAAGCATATTGAATTGAAATTGGGAAAAATTGGAGGCATGATTTCATGAGAATGAGATTTTCTAGAAGTATCATCTATACGTGGGGGAGGAAGAAGAGAGTTTGTAAGAGGGTAAGAGCTTTTGCTTTGATTTACACGTGGAAATTGTCAAACTATGGTCATAATATGTAAGGTACTAACTGGGCTTAAGTTTTTCATAAGGTTTGGTCTACTTTTGAAAGGTAGTCCATTTTTGTGGTGAATAACTTTTGGTCTAATTGTTAAGAACAACTCATATTTGATATAATAGTAAAAAGAAGTTACTATGATTTATTGGGTAACAGTAAAAAATACTTAATAAAAAAGAGGTAAAAAATGCTAAATCAATATAATAGTAAAAATAAGTTACTATGATCCATTGGGTAACAGTAAAAAAAAATTAATGAAAAGAGGTAAAAAGGGCTAAATGCAACATTAGAGTGCCACGTGGCAGAACCTCATGCGCTCTCATATGAGGCCTTTGCTTTTATATATACTAGCATTTAACCCGCGCAATGCGCGGGATCATTTTATGAATTAGAAAACAATTAAGTTAATATAACAATACATTAAAATTCAAAATTCGTCAAGGTTATGTTGTACAGCCCCTCATTTGTTGGGGTGATTTCTTTTTTTTTTTTTTTTAATAATAAGTTTTGGGTTTATGGAGATAAAACATAGCCTTAACTCATAGCACATACTTTGAAAACATTCTGCTTTTTCACTCTTCAATTTCCAATAAAGAGTGAAAAAACAGAATGTTTTCCCATGTTAATATGTCAAGCTTACCACACCAATGAGCCAAGCTCATCTAATTTAAACAACTTCAAATTGTTAACTGAATGCTAGATCCAAATGCAATGGGCAGAGTTAGAACTTAGAATTAGGGGAGTCAACGCCAAAAGTGAACTCTAGAACAAATGTAAACTACCTATGCAAATTGAATCAAGATGTAACTAAGCAAATGAATTTATAGGTGGTTTGAAATTGAAGCATGAGCAACAATTAGCTTTAAAAACCAACCCCAAATAGCAAGCCCACCCAAAAACTGAATAAACAATTCAGTATACTTGTATAAAATTATATATACAAAAATAAAAATCTATAAACTTACCTAACACCAGCATCACCAATAATATCAATTGGCATGCCAATCAAAATGTGCATAACCAAGCATTCTAGCCATAACAACTGGGACAATGCACTTCATCTTCATTTCAGACCTCATCATATGCATCAACACCACACCAATACCATTATTGATTGTCCCATAAGTAGCTCTCATACCTAAAAGACCAAAAATCTAACCCTACGCAGACTAAAAAAATAACACAATCCCTTCCAAAAACAAAGCAGCTACTTTTTTCTCTCCCTAACTCTTGCATTTTTGTGGTTCTATTAGTCTAACTTAAACTACCTAAAATTGAAAATTGCATTAAGATTGAAAATAGTATGACACAAAACACAGAAATTAGCATTAAAACCAAATTATGCTCAAGTAGAAATTGTCCATCAAAAGAATAATGCCTACCACAAAAAAGCTTACCATAGATATAGGATGGCAAGATGTAGAGAAATAAGTTTCAAAGATCAAAATGCCCATTGTTCCTAATTTCCTGTTTCTTTGCGAAGTTTGCTTTCTATTACATATTCGAATATATATATATATATATATATTTTAAATCAATGGAAACAAAGGGGAAAATCCCTAAACTTACCATTAAATTATGATATTCATTGTAATTCAATTACATGCCTCAATCATTGTAATTTGTGAACTCTTTGACCTTTACATCATAACCCCAGGAAAAATAGTTAAAAAAAGAAGCCCTCAAAGAACTTGTAAACAACGAAATAAAAAGAACATAGGAACCAAATTATAAA
The DNA here is from genome assembly GCA_033629205.1 of Lithocarpus polystachyus. Lineage (NCBI taxonomy): Eukaryota > Viridiplantae > Streptophyta > Magnoliopsida > Fagales > Fagaceae > Lithocarpus > Lithocarpus polystachyus. The sequence goes on along the minus strand of CM066169.1, from coordinate 36,545,386 downwards.
GAGGAGCAACATGTGATAAATAACACCTAGTATGAATTTCAAATTAAATACATAGATTACTATCACAATCAAATTTATAAATGATTGGATTATAGTATATTTATGAACTGCATCAATAACTAATAAGTTGAATTTTTGAAAAAAAAAATTGGTTCAACGAATGAAGCAACTTAAATTATTGATAATGGGGAGATATCTGATAGAATTTTGATAACAATAATTAATTAGAAATAGATAAAAACAAATAGGTTTAGAAAGTATAATTACAACTATAATTTTCAAAACAATATGCTTCTTACAAATATATTTCTTTCAAGTATATTATAAGCAACTAAAGTGGTTGGTAACATCCCTTGTGATGGATACAAAATATTAGCCAAAAAAAGAAAGTTAAAAAGAGAATGATGAGAATATCCTTGGAAGAAATTTGGTGGAGAAGCCAACTTGGTTGTTGTTAGCTTCATGTTCTTTGTCTTAAAACTTCTTCATCTGAGAAGAAGTAGGTCAAACGAAGCTATAATTTAGATCAAATGAAGCTAATTTATCCAAAAAGAGAAAAATAAAATGAGGCTAAATTAAAACTGCAAATATTCAAGAAGTTTAGACATCAAATTTAGCACCAACTTTGATTAGACAATTACAATTATAAAAATTTCAGCCTAACCTCAAGAAAATTTCCTCAGGAGCAAAATAGTTGTAGAACCCAAATGATATGTTTCCCATATTATATTCTACAAATTCCAAGTGGGAAAAATTCATCTAAAAAGTGTGATGCACTTCTATGAAACTTGACAAAAATTAAGATTGTATCCATCAACTTCTAAAATAAATTTATACAATACCGGATAGAAACCACTTAAAAGAAACTATAAAGAGGTTTTTTTTTCCCCCCTTTAATATTGAAGAATGATGTACAATATGATCAAATTAAGGCTCCATTTGCATCCATATAAGAAATTATATAACTCAACCAAAATATAAGCGTTTAAAGCCTATAGGGATTCTCTATGAAATAATTTATTTTACTACTCTCATAGAATGCAATAGGAATAATGATTTTGTAGCCATAAGTAGAGGTGCATAAATCATAATTGCTCATCCATCCCCCACAAAATTCATTAATTTATACATACACGGATAAATGCTACAGTGTATATAAACATGTTAGCCACGGTTAACATGAATGTGAAACATATGTTAAAGTAATAACATGAAGTAACATCTTTTTATCTACTAAAAAGAATTGCATTTAAATTTTCAATTAGAATTGCTTAAAATACTAATGGCATTTGCTAATTAGTTGCATGCTACATCAATAAAAATTTTCAATTAACATAAAATTTATCCTCAACTCCACAAATTGTAGATGACTTCAACAAAACAAAACTCAATTGAAGTTAAATAGGGGCACCACTAATTGTCCTTGAGCGAAACAAATTGAAGTTACATGATACATCAAAACAATTTTCCATTAACGTAACATTTATTATCGACTCCACAGATTGCAAATAATTTCAATAAAACAAAAAAAGGAAGTACCAACCCACTTTTAGTTAAATAGTGGCAGCACTAAATGTCACTAAACAAAATAGAAAAGAAGAAATTGTTGGACTTAGGAAAGTACTAATTGCATATGTTGCTTGAGATTAGCTTTCACTGTTTCAATGTTTTAAAGCATACAACTCCACCATAGGTGATTTATCAGTACGGATATATATATATATATATATATATATATATATAAAGACATATCACTGACATAATCCTTTTGGAAAAAGGACTAAACTTTGCACAATAATTGAAAAGAAAAAAAAAATTAAAGTAACAAATAAAACTATTGAACAAAACTGAAACCAATAAATTAGCAGTCCTTTTTTGCTTAGTTTTTTTTACAAACAAAACTAAATTTGAGTGCTTTCAAAGAAACTAACTATCACTACTTGATATTAAAAGAAATCAGAAACCTTGATATCAAAGACATGTGCCTCACCATCTTTGTCTGAGACCCCAACATCGCCATTCACATCCAGTGGGGTGATATCCCTCTACTTGTGAACCACAAACACAAACATCAAAACACATCAAATTGTGCCCATGACTAAAATGATAGTACCTGTACAAAATAAATTTGACATTAAGTCCTTAACATCGACACAATAAGCAACATAATAATAATAAATCAGAGAGCGTTAAAAAGATCTATGCATTCTACTTTTACTACTTCCATTACTACTTAGAACCAACTTAGCTTCTTCCTCAATTAGTCTTTGTTCCACACGGAGATTTATATGACAGTAAAGTAAAATCACAAAAGTTAAAGTTAAAGGGTAATTTCATCCTATTATTCATTTCTATTAGGGGCTGGCAAAATGAAATAGGAGGTATGTTATCAAAAACCAAATTCTAAAAAAAGAAGAAAAAGAAGAGCAAAACACCTAGGCATTTTTACAAACACTCTGCATTCAGATACCCTAAACAAAACAACTTCTAACCAAAATCCCTCAAACCCAAATCTAACCCATCTATTTAAACTAATTAAACAAAACTAATCTTAATCGAAAAACCTAGATCATAATAGTTGTTGGGATAAGCGCCCTTAAATCTTATTGTATGATGCTATGTATGATATTATGTATGACATTATGTGAGAAATGATGTATGACTTAATATTGTGTTTAATAAAGTTGCTTTATTCTTATCTAAAATAATGGTAACATGAATATTCGGACATTATCAAATAGTCCATGAGATGCATAGTATGTGATTTATGTGATTTAGTCACAGAAGATATAGATCGCAAGTTCTTTGTAAACTCAGAATTTTGGTTCGTAGTCGGTGATGAAATTGGGCATTTCATCTGCGAAGACTATAACATATTAACTACGATGATTTGTCTTGATCATGGAAGTGGTGACTTCTAGTTGATATGTTGATATGTTTTAAGAGTTAAGACATATTGAACTGGACCGCTGTGAGATTTATTATTCTCCTAACGATTGTCAATTGAATAATAAATCTCACGACTTGTATTCAAATGAGCTCTTAATCCTGAGAGAATAATGGACCTGATCATGAAATGTAGGTTGCTTTGATATATCAGGAGTGAGATCTAAAGTAACAGTCAAAACCTCAGTATGTTAGGCAGCCACATTTAGTATTGATGGAACATATATTTTCAAGATGGAATTCATAGTCTCTTAACAGAGATATAAAATATTCCCTTGAGATAAGTTTAATGGGTTTAGTTATTCAGAGAGTTAGGCCTAATCACTTTAGTAAGACTAAAGTATATATTTATGAAATTAAATTTCATAAATATATGATGAATAACTTAAAAGAATTAAACCGGGTACTCAAGGATTAAGATGTAGTAATTTATAAAGTGACAGTCTATATTCATGACTTTGTATTACTACGAATATTTTATGAAGGGGTTGTATGTATAATAAAGTCTTGGGATATAATTTATTAATAAGGCCTAGAGTGCAATTATATTTATATAGTAGTATTAAATATAATTAATGGTAACTTTAGACTTGTCAAGAGTTGACAGAAAAGCCCAAGGCCCATTGGAGCTAGTGTCTTATTTGTTCCCTTTTGGTCCCATTCCAAGCCACACACCAAAGCCCAATTGGGAAGGCCCAAAAGGCTAGCCCAATTAGATAATCAGTTATGTGGAGAGAAACATACAGAATTTTATATAAGAATGAAATGGTTTGTATGTTCATAAGATATGATATAAGGAAGAGAGACACTCTTTCATATTCTCTCTAGAAACATAGAACTGATTGAGAGTCCACACATCTTGGGCATCAAGTGAAATTGGAGTGAAGATTGAAAGTGTTCTCAAGAACTTCTTCTCTTTGGTTTTGAATTTCAACGCACCAAGGTCCACTCTCTTATTCTTATATTCTGAAATTTACATAGTGCATGTTATCAATTGTGAATGAAGTAGATCCGTTAATTTTCCGCTGCGTATGTTTTGTATGCGATACAAACATGTAATTTTCCAACAATAGCATCCCTCAAAGAGATCCACATTAATGCTTCTAAAATACCTAGATAAGGAAAAAGCCTAATTGCCATATTTTATTCTTGCCCTGTTCATGTGGCTTATATTTTTTTGTAGAATAATCTATTGCTCTATTTTTAACCGGACATCATAAATAGATACCCACACATCAATTTAACCAAAAACCTAAAACAAAACCAAATCTAACTCAAATTCCTTAATCAAAAATATAACCCAGAAAGTTAAATAAAAAAAGAATCCAGCCAAATTAAAAAAAAAAATGATCATAATTAATGCACAAACTGAAAAGTAAAGAGAAAACTAACCGGTAGAGAAATTGAAAGATGTTCTCTGATTGCAAACTATGGATACATGGGCAATGGAAGTTTTTGATTTTTTTTTTTCCTTTTAATCGGGTTGATTGGGATTGAGGCTTTACTTCCAACCGCTTGATGTTTTAAGTGGGGTTTTTCCCGGCGGTATATGGGTGGAGGCTGGGCTGATGGAAAGAGAACTCAATGATTAGGGTTTTTGATTTTAAGAAAGACAGAGAGAACGACTGAATTTGTCGAAGGAAAAGGAGAATCGGAACGGAAGAGATTGTGTGTCTGCAGTTCTGGTGGTCGAAGTATGGCGAGGGGACTGGCGGAGGCAAGATCGCCTCTTTCTTTTTCTGTTTCTTTCACCGTGTCTTCATCGCCTCTCTCTTTTCCTCTTTCTTTCTCTGTGTCTTCATAGCCTCTCTCTCGATTTCGCCTCTCTCTATTTCTATCTATATGTACTAATTAATTTTAACCGGTTATTTTTTGTTATTTATAATAAGAGGATTTTAAACGGTGTTGTAGCATTACCAAACAATGTAATTTATCGCTTTTTAACTTAAACGTGGCTGTATCTTAGATAGTCAGTTATCCTATTTGTCAGCATCTCCTTAATAGTTAGTTATCCTATCTCTCCCCCTTCTATGACAGACCAAATCTCTCTCTCTCTCCCTCTCTCTACGTTCTCTTTCTCCCTGTCTCTCTCCATTGTATCTCTCTCTAAACCGTATTTTGAGTTTTTATGTTTTTGGGATCTCTCACTCTTGCTCTCGGTCTCTCTGTGTGTTAGGGTCTTTAGCCATTTTTCTCACAATTAGTATTGACCACTAAATGGATAAAATTCATATAAAAATTATATATGGAAACATAAACTAAATCAGAATATTGAAACCAAAGAATTCCAAAAATATACACAATCACATTAAAGCTATCACAAAGGAAGAATTGTAAGGGAATCAAATCTATCAGTTCGTTTAGACCCCTGTAAACTAGATTGTTTAACCTAATTAATTTAACCAAGTGAATACTTAGGTTTATTATTCAGATCTAGGTTAAAGCAATATCAATCATATCAAGTAAAGCAGTGGAAAAATAAATAACACAACGATATGATGACCCAGGAAAACCAAACCGGTAAAAAACCTGGGGAGGATTTAACCTAGCTATCCTCAAGGTAAAATAGCAAATCCACTAGAAAGAATTGAAGTTTACACAATAGCGACTTAGACCACTAACATCCTATTGCTATCCAAGTGTAGGAAACTTACTACCACGACCCCATGATAGCTCCGAGATCCACGGACTCCTTCTTTCCTTAATCTTTGCAAAACACAAACACCACCGTTTGTGACTTTGAGATTCTACTCAAAGGTTTAGCAACACAAACTCTCCTGTTTGTGACTCCAAGACCACCTTTGAAGGTTTAGATCATCAGCACCTTTGATGACTAGAGAAGGCAGCAACTTCAGCAATACCGGATCTTGAGATTCTTCAAGGAACAACACTGGTAGAAGTAATAAGAGAGGTTTTAGGAACAAAACCCTAAATACAAAAGAGGCACACTCTTTTCTCTCTAAAAAGCCTTGTAAAAAACGTGCTTAGGGTTTCCTTTATATAGTGGGAGAAGTAAATCTGAAATCCTAATCCTTAATGGGCTAGAACTGCTGTTTGGGCCAACTTAAAATTCTGCAGATACGATTCTCGATCGGTCGAGCCTGTTTTTCGATTGATCGAACCAGGCAGATTCTGAAATCTTCTTTCTGCAGAATTTGCCAATTGTTCTAAACTTTTAGAACCTAACAAAATCAAACAAACTTAAATTAGCAAGTTAAAAAGAAAAAATGGAAGAAATTCAAATAGAAATTGAATATGAATTATTGAAACCGAAAAATTCCTATAATATATACATATATTTTAGCCAGCAAATTCAAAAAAAGAGATGAAAACAAAATAGAAAAAAAAAAAAATAGCAACAATACGATTGAGAAAAAAGGACCTTGAGATGACTCTTTGAAGATGACTTTGGATCCTTTCTCTGTTCCTTGGTTAACGGCGATCTTATCGGTTCCGTGAATCTTGAAGTAAGACAAAACGCTGTCTTGTAAAACAAACCACCACGGCCTCCATCCTTTATCGTAATTCACCCATTTGTACAGTATTCTAGAGATCCCGTTCCCTACTATGTTGTTTATCTTCATTTCCACCGGCTCACGCACCTGACTCAGCCGTACCCCACACTCACCGTTGTTGTTGTTGTGATCGGATCTAAAGATGCGCCATGTGGTGGACTTCCAAATAAGGCGGCGGCAGTGAGGGTTTCGTCCTCAAGTGGTCTGACACGGTGGGCGGCGACCCTAACGGCCAATCCCTATCTCCGTAACTTAATACCTCTAGGATGAACGCTTGATCGCTTGATTCTCCACTAGATTGCAAGCTTTTTTTTTTTTTCTCCTTCCCTTTCTCTGTATCACAATATCGCTTGTTTTTTTTTTTTAGAGAGAGAAAGTTATGCAGCCTGATGAAAAGAAATCAGTAGGGTTTTTTTTTTGATTGCAACGTTTTTTTTTAACCAGTTATTTAATTTATACTTTTTTAATTGCAAGCGTGTCAGAGTTTTGAAAGGCCAAACGTTGTAACATGCAGTTGTTTTACTTAAAAGCTGTATACGTGGCAGCATTTTAAGGGGTCTTTTTTCTTATTTGTCAATACCTCCTCAATTGTAGAAATCAACTCTCTCTCTGCTTCTGCTATTATATATAGTATATGATATATATATATATATATATATATATATATATTGATATTGATTGATTGATTACAGGGGAGCAAGAGAGTAAAGTAAAAACATTAAACTAAGAAATAAATTAATGTTGTTTTACAAAATCAATATGATCATTATGTGGTACTAAAATATTTAAATAGCTTATCTCAACAATAGCAAGCCCATTATGGCTGCTCCATTCGATTAAATATATAGAATTAATGTATGTGGATAATACGATAGACACAGTTTATGTATTGCTCTTTTCGTTTCTAGTCGTATTGCACATAGTGGGGTTTTCTCATTTGACTAAGAATGAGCAAAATTGTAGTCGAAGCAATGGCTCCTGTAAAAATATCTAAAAACATGTACACTCTCTAAATAGAACTTCTCTCTTATTGATTGAAAGACTAAAGAATATTGAGAGTAATATGTTGGGAAAAAAAATACATGTTTGTATCACATACAAAACATACGTAGCGGAAATTCAACGGATCTATTTCATTCGTAATTGATAACTTGCACTATGAAAGTTTCAGAATTTATGAACAAGAAAGCGTACCTTGATGCAGTGAAATTCAAAACCAAAGATCAGAAATTCTTGGGAAGACTTTTAATCTTCACTCCAATTCCACTTAATGCCCAAGATGTGTGGTCTCTCAATCAGTTTTCAAGGAGAGAACAAGGAAGTGTCCAACACTCACATACAAACCATTTCATTCCTTGTATAATCTTGATAAAAACACTTATGAAAGAACTCATCAAAAGTCTTATGAAATTCTGTATGTTTCTCTCTTTATGTACAACTGATTATTTAATTGGGCTAGCCTTTTGGACCATTCCAATTGGGCTCTAGTGTGTGGCTTGGAGTGGGACCAAAAGGGAACAAATAAGACTCTAGCTCCAATGGGCCTTGGGCTTTTCTGTCAACTCTTGACAAATCCAAAGTTACCATTAATTATATTCAATACCACTATATGAATATAATTGCACTCTAGGCCTTATTAATAAATTATATCCCAAGACTTTATTATACATGCAACCCCTTCATTAAAATATTCGTAGTAATTCAAAGTCATGAATTTAGACTGCCCCTTTGTAGGTTACTACATCTTAATCCTTGAGTACCCGGTTAATCCTTAATATTATTCATCATATATTTATGAAATCCAATTCCATAAATATATACTTTAGTAACTCCTTACTAAAGTGGTTGGGCTCAAGTCTCTGAATAACCAATCCCATTAAACTTATCTTAAGGGAATATTTCATATCTCCGTTAAGAGATTATGAATTCCATCTTGAGAATATATGTTCCATCAACATTCAATGCGGCTGCCCAACATACTGAGGTTTTGATCGTAACATATAGATCTCATTCCTAATATATCAAAGCAACCTACATCTCATGATCAGGTCCATTATTTTCTCAAGATTTAGAGTTGATGTAAATAAAAGTCGTGAGATTTATTATTCAATTGACAGTCATTAGGAGAATAATAAATCTTACAGCGGTCCAGTTCAATATGTCTTAACTCTTAATATATATCAACATACCAACTAGAAATCTTCCATTTCCATGATCAAGACAAATCATCTGAGTTGATATATTATAGTCTTTGCAGATGAAATGCCCAATTTCATCACTGACTACGAACTACATTCTGAGTTTACAAAGAACTTGCAATTTATATCTTCTGTGACTAAATCACATAAATCGCATACTATGCATCTCATGGACTAAGATAATGTCCCATTAGTTCATTTATAAATAGTCTCATATAATTAAATAATTTAATTATTTATGACATGCCAATAAATTGGATTTTAGGGCATAAACCCCAACATAATAAATATAAATACAAAGTACAAATTCTATGCTATATATAGAAGCTAAACAAAGAGAGAAAACAAACTTCCTAGAACAAACGGGAAAAGCAGTTATCACTAATAACCAACAAGAAAATTACACATGTCCATCATTAACAAACTAAAACATGAATTGAATCACTTAAGGCACATTTGGTAGATTGTAATGATAATTACTGTAAAGTTGTGATTGCAAACTAACTTGGGTTGGCTTTAATTCCGTGCCAAATTTGATTGTAATTTCTTCAATCATTTTTTCTGTATGTTTGTGGGTTTATTTGTAAGAGATCAGTGTGAGAGATTGGTGAAGAATCATGCTTCAAAAGATAAATCTGTGCAATTCGCGACTAGCTCGCGAGAAGCAACCCAAAACTATGTCACATGTGAAGGACATGACTGGAAGCTGAAGAGTCATGCAAGGTTTTCAAGTTCGTGAGTATTTCGTGAGAAGGGCCACCTCGCAAAGTACCCACAAAACATTCTGTTTGGCAAAAAGTTAGGTTATGTTTGGTAACAGTTTTTGTTTTCTACTTTCAAAAACTTGTTTTTGGTAATATAATGAAAAAAAAAAATTTCTTGTATTTTTGAATTCAAAAATATGTTTGGTTAGTTGAAATTAAAAATATAGTTTTTTTAAAAAAAATAAAAAAAAATTCTAAAATATGTTGTTACTAGGATTTGAACTTTAATGCTAACTCATTAAATGAGATAGATTTATTAAATTAAATGCGTGTTTTCATTGATTTTTGAAAATTAGAAACTGAAAACAACCTTTTGCATGTTTTCAGTATCCTTTACAAATTGAGTTTTGAGAATAGTTTTGTTTTTTGTCTATTTTTTGTGGCCAAACAAGTTTTTTAGTCTCAAAAATAGAAAATTGTTTTTGGAAACAGAAAATAAGGGCAAAAAACAGTTACTAAACATACCAATAAGTTGCTTTTCCAAATTCTTTATCCATACAATAAATACCCTCATTACCCACGAATTGTAAGGAGTGCTTTTTAGAGAGAAAACCTTAGCAAATACACTTGAGAGTTAGAGATTGTCATACCCACAATCATCTACACATTTCCTTGTGGATTTCCTCAACTCCAAATTCTCCATCTCTAGATCTTTGAGAGGTTGTTAGCCCAAACATTTACCACACCCATTGTAAGTGTTAAGTGAGACTTTGGTGTTGTTGGGAAGCATTGGTAGAATCCATTTAGTGGCAGATGCAATCAGGTTGAATTGCGGGATCCGGAAAGTTAGAGAAGACAAGACTCCGAGAAGTCCGTTGGTAGTAGAAGCTTGGAGGACTCAAGTATACGGGGTAGACTAAGCTTGGAGGGTCTTCTGTTATTCTTGTACTCCAACTTTATTCTCTAGTGGATCGATTTCTACTTAGAGGGTTGCAGAGAGGTTCTTCACCGAGTTCTTCGGTTTCTTCTTCAATAACACATCTCGGTGTTATCTTATGTTTGCATCTCTCTTCCTTACTTTTTAAGCTTTTATTTTATTGTTGATTGTGGATGAATATGACTTAGAATAGTGTTATCGGTTCATTGCACATATTTACTCTTGTTTTGCACTTTGTTTAAGTTAGAGTAAAAGTAATCTAGCCGTAATTTTTAATTAGGGGTTTGAACAAGCTCTTGTGTTTTAGCACAAGTCCAAGCTTTCAATTACATAGGAATAGGAATAAGTATTACAAGGAATACAAGATGTTGTAATGTAATAATTATTACTATTTATTTGTTTGGTGACAACATAACGATAGAACCCTGAAGATAATGGAATGAAAGCATTTTAAATTAAACTTAAGATATATTTTTGGAAATGTCTTGCTCATATAATTATATTTCTTAAAAAATAATATTCTTTATATTTGAAAGAGAGATTAGTTATTTTTTTATGATTTTTTATTTTCATAATTGTTATGTACATATGGAAAGTTTGTTTATTTAGAAATATATTAATTTTAGAAATTAATGCATTTACTAAGAAATAGCTATTACAACCTTTTAGAGATGAATAGTTATTCCTTATTTTAAAGAATAGCTATTCATAAGGGATGAATATTCCTTGTAATAAAAATATAACCAAAATACTTAATGGCTAAACCATAGAAATAACTATTACATTACAATCTATCAAAAATACCCTTCAGTGGGACGACATTGTTTGCGGCAAGTCACTGTGGAAAGAATAGAAAAATGGCATCGTGTCCATTTAGTTTAGTAACTGCTCATTCACACTAAATGTTTTCATATCTTCATGTTTGTTTACTTTAATGAAACTTGAAATGATGGGGTTTTGCTCCCTTGTTCTTCTTCCTTATTTTCAACACTCCCCCTAGAGAGCAAAGCTCTTTCTTCTAGCTTTTCTGCATTAAACTCTGGATATATCACATTATTAGCAAAGGTATTAATCACCCTTAACTTTCTCAACAGTTTTAGGAAACTATCAACACCAAGAGCTTTGGTAAAAATATCAGCAAGTTGATTTCTAGTTAACACATAAAAGGTCTTAATAGTGCCATTTTGGACTTTATTTCGAACTATATGACAACCCACTTCAATATATTTTGTTCTATCATGGAACATGGGGTTTGCAACTATATGCAAAGCTGCTTGATTGTCATACATCAAGGCTGATCTGTGATGTGATACTTGTAAATCTTCCAACAGATAAAGCAGTCAAATCAATGCACAAATGGTTGTTGCCATAGATCTATACTCAACTTCAGCTGAAGATCTTGACACTACACTTTGCTTCTTAAACCTCCAAGATACTGAGGCATTACCCAAAAACACACAACACCCTGTCAAAGATTTTCTTGTATTCAGATATCCTGCTAATCAGCATCACAAAATACTTTAAGCTGCAAGTTTGAAACAATTAGGAAGAAAATCCGTTAACCTAGTGTCCCCTAGATATACTGAAGTACTCTAGAGGCTGCCTTCATGTGTGATTCTCTTGGCTGAGCCAAAAACTTACTCAATCTATGCACAACATAAGTGATATCTGGTTTGCTAAGAATAAGAAACAGCAATTTTCCAACAAGTCTTCTATACTAGCTAGGATCTTTGAGTAACTTCCCTTCTTTCTTAGACAATTTTAATTGCTATTCCATAGGTGATTTCATAGGCTTGCATCTAGTCATACCAGTTTCTTTAAGAATCTTCAGGGCATAGTTTCTCTGGTTCAAGCTTATCCCATTGTCATTCCTTGCTATTTCCAAACCCAAGAAATATTTAAGAGAACCAAGATCCTTAATACCAAAATTTTGATCCAATGAGTTCTTCAAAGCAATAATGTATTTAGGGTCATTACTAGTGACAAGAATATCGTCTACATATACCAACAATGTAGTGAATGAAGAGCCTAGAGAATGCACAAACATGGAATAGTTAGCTCTTGATTGTTTAAAACCAAGCTCAAGAATAGTAGCTAACAATTTTACACACCATTGTCTTAAAGCTTGCTTTAAACCATAGAAGGACTTCACGAATCTACAAACCAAAGGAAAAGATAAATTGGAATGCTCCCCCTTGATAGGCCAAGAATGTATTGACCCCTTGTGATAAATTAATCAATTAATTAGCCAAGTTAATTAATTAACATGCAATATGTGTGGTAGCAGAAACAAAGCACCAACTAAGTTAATATGCAGTGAAAAATAAAGTTGACACGGTGATTTGTTTACGAATGGAGAAAACCTCCAAGGCAAAACCTCACTGGATGAATTTAAGGTCACCACTCCCGAGAATCCACTATTATCACAACAAGCGGTTACAAGTAAAGGAAAACCAGTATACAGTTGAACCCTTATCCAATACACAATTGGACTTGTTCTGTAGTGACAATTTTTCCTTTTCAATGCACAGCTCTCAATACGTGACTAAACAATCAATGCACAGATCCAAGTATGTGACTAACCACCAACTTGAGAAGGATGTTGGCAGCAAAGTTCTTCAGTTCATTAACATGATGATCACGAAACTTCTTGGTTACAAAACCCTACGGCATACATACGCAGTAGCTTCTTGAAGAGAAAGATGAACTAGGGCATATGTCTCCGGTCACAATATGACTGTGAAAAACTTTTGCATTAGGCTGCATCTATTGTGACGGCCCTTAAAATAATCCTTATATATGTTTAGGGTTATGAGAAAAGAAAGCCTAAACAAATATGCACGGATTGGAGTGAAATCAGAACTGAAAATTTGATTTTTGTAAATCTCAATAGATAGCTTATCTATCGAGCAGCTATCGAGCATCGGGCTTACATAGCCTTTTAAACCTCAATAGATACTATCTGTTGAGCTTTAAAATCCAGCACTTCTTCACTTGTTTTTGATAGATTTGCATGGCATTATCACTTGGACTTGAATTCTTGTTCCTTGAAGTATTAAACACATCCTAAATCTATTCAATTACAAGTAAAATGTGTTTTGTCAAAGAATTGGCCAATTCTAAATGACATATGTTTCTAACATGATTCACATATGTCCTAACAATCTCCTCCTTTGGCAATCTGTGACAAAACCGCAATAAACAAATGAACATATGAGAGAAGTCATAAATCACTCAATTCATACTAACTTGTTGAATACAATAAAATCTAATCCTAACACAAACTCTTGAAAAACTTTGCAAGAAGAGAGTTCATGGCAAAAAAGACTTTGACAACCTGTATTTCTGAAACACTTAAACAAAACTCATCACAGCGTCTTAGTGTGAAACAAAAATAAAAGATTGCGTACAATTAATAAGAAGCATGTGCATAAAGAGAGAAAAGAAACAACACATGTGGAAACAAGTGACAGAATGTAATAACAAGCTCAATATATATAACAGAATGAATACAAGGTTTGCTATCACAATGTAAGAACAATGTATCCAAAAAGAAAATAAAAGAAAAGATACAGAAAGTCCTTACTACATCCCTCAAAAATAAAACACTCCTGCTATCAAAAATATCTCTACACTAACTCTCCCCCTAGGTACATGACTACTCTCATAACCAAAACTACTCCTCCTTTTTGTCATGAACGATAAAGGGCAAGTAACTTAAGTAGTCATCTCATCGTCATCAGAAGAGCTAGCATCCTCATCCTTAGCATCATTGTTGGAGTCATCATCAACGTCCTTGTCCTCAGATGCCTCTGAGGAAGGAGAGGGAGACGCCATAAAGCCACCAAGGCGAGCTTGCCATCGTGCAATACGACTGACACGAGTGTTCACCTGACACAACTCATCACTGAGTGTGTCAAGGCAAGCATCCATGCGCAGAAGCTGCGCCATGACCGCCTCGAGGGTTACACCACCCACAGAAGAAGAAGGAGCGGATGTGGATGGAACAGAAGATGCCAAAAGAAGTCATTATCTGGGTCCGTGGCTGCTTTGGTTGAAGCTGAGCCTCGCTCCGTTGAACGGTAGCAGCAGCTATGGCACACATGACGAGGAATTGATCTGACTCAGGATAGGAGACAGAGAAGTGGCGAATAATCCATGTGATAGCAGAAGGAAAGATAAGCTTATCACGGCTCGCTGTATCCTTATAGACATCTATAAGGGTGAGTACGAAGTGAGAGGGAAAGTCTATGGTATGCCACCCAAAGAGGGATAGCAAAAATCGAGCACGAGGCTTAATGATAGAGTTATAGTGAGACACGGGATAAAGAACAAATGTCATCACCATGTTAAGGAATCTCAGACCTTTTGCCAAGCTCGAGCAAAGGGTTTTTTGATGATCATCCCAAGATGAAGGTGTCTCACAGAAAAGAGATGAAAGTTCACCTTTGGACACAGTCCTAAGATGATTATAGTCAAGGTAGTTAGGATACGCTACCCTCGGTACGTGTGGCACCTCGAATATAAGATCTGGAGTGACTACAATGCACGTACCCCGAACGTGAGTAAAGAAATAAGATTCATAATAATCAAATCCATGCATGTTGGAGTAAAACTCCTGTATGATCATGGAGGGACAAGTGACCGGGATGCCACAAAGTGACTCCCAACCCCTACTATAGATGACAGTGGGAAGGCCAGTATCGGAAAAGTCCGATAGGATGACTTGGTTTGAATGTCTCGTCAAGAAAAATTCTTCTAGAAGTTTGTACGGGACTTCTCATCACGGAATTGAACATGAGAGTGGGTAGAATCAAAAGTAGATGCCTCGAAATGAAGAGGGTTCCAGGATGGAGTAGACTTACGTTTAGGTGCTATAGAATAACTAATCGAGAGAGAGAGAGAGAGAGAGAGAGAGAGAGAGAGAGAGAGAGAGAGAGAGAGAGAGAGAGAGAGAGAGAGAAGCCGAAAAGTACCAACGCAGATCAATATAAAAAATAGAGAATTGAAGGTATGTATGCATGAAAATGCATGAACATGTGAAATTCAATAGTAAAAACATCATGGATTCAGCCCAATCTAATCCTACTAGCACACATGCTTTTAACATAATAAACACACATCTATAATGCATGGAACATTGTTAAAATGCAAATGTGATGCAATGCATGAACATTTAAGATCATTTGAACAAAACCCATCCCAAAATTTTTGAAAAAACCTCATTAATTTTGAAAAATCCCAAAATTATTCAAAAACCCCAAAAGTTAGGTCAAAAGAGATGAAATGCATGATTAAATGAGAGAAATAGAATCATACCAGAGGAAGAGAATGATTTTGAGGCTGAAGATTGAGAGGGGAAGAGGTTTAGAGTGAGAGAAGGGTGTTTGGAAGGTGAGGAGTCGGAAAGGGTTGAGAGAGATCGAGAAAAATGAGAGAGAAATCGCGCTGAACCTTTATATAGGAAAACACGAAGCTCGATGGATCGAGAGGTCTCTAGAGGTGTCGTGCTTTAAATCTTGCCAGATGTAGCTATCGAGGAGCTTACGAGAGGTGTCCACATCAAAGTGACCTCGAAGGATCGAGAAGCTATTAAGAATCTATCAAGCATACAGAAACTCCCTTGATGGATCGAGAAGCAATCGGGGCAAAATCTTAAAAACTTCGATGGATCGAAAATGCAATAACAGTTGTCGAGAAAAGAAGATCAGAGGCTCGGTAGATAGCTTGGCTTTCGAGAGGTATCGAGAAGTTGTCGAGATTGCTTAAAACAGTTTTTCAAGGAATAGAAAAACACAAATATGAATGCAATCAATCATGCTACTCAGCTAAAGATCCAAACAACATTTTAAGCTCTTAAAATCATCTCTCAACCAGAAAAATGACAAGCATTAAAATCCAAAACACAAACACACTAAACAAGTCTAACCAATTTTATATTTTAAAAATGAGTCAAGACAATTTAGTGAGCATATATTAACACATATATTTCTTGTGATGGCCAAATCACATTGTATCTGCACATGTATCAAGAGTAGCAAAGAATATTACGTGTTGTGTGTGAAACACATCGCAAGATTGCGTAAGTGTCTATATGTTATGACGATTTGAGATATGAGAAAATCACTTTAACTTACACGTAATCATAACTGCTTGATAGAGATTATCACCTTCGAGGTACATCTTATAACTCCCACATCTCCTAGAAGACACGTTTGCAATATTATATAAAGCATTTTGATTCTTTTTTCTTTGTATATTTCTTTGCATATTTTCTTTTGTTAAGCATATCATACATGGGCATATAAGAGAGAGAAAAGAAATACCCAATGATGTTAAGCTTTTGACATTGCACTTTTGCTATGCCGAAGCATACAGATGTTATTTCATGATTGGTGGGCAACAGTGGTGAAATGGTTATTTATGCCTTTCTCTTAGGATTTTATAGTCATTCTCATCAAAAAGAGTGATACGAGTGTTAAGTACAAGAGATTTCTTAATCTTATTAATCACAAATATGAGCCATAAAGCTCACTTGCTTAGTTGTGCATATAGATGCTTATCTAAGCTACAAACGATACAAAGTTTAGAAAACTTTGTTTCAATAGCCATCCAAGGTACACAAGTGCCAATGTACACAAACACACACTATTTTTGTATTCTTTTTATTTTTCAAAATTTCTTTTATGACAAACAAAATAAAGCAAAACTAAAAATAAACAAGCAAAAATATGTTAAACAAAGCAAAGCATAAAACTAAACTGACTCAAAACTAGAAAGCAAAACACACAAGTAATGCAAGCAAAAATAGAGGGAGAGAGAGAAAACTGACTAAATCACTTAGAGCTTTTTTCCTTCCACACCTTGGAAGAACCTTTCTGTTTAACGAACCCTTGATCTGGCGGTGAGGGAAAAGAATTGAAACCATTCAAGTTCGAAAGGAACATGAAGGCTTTAAGAAGATCTCTAAGAGGATAAAAAGAAGATGGAAACTGATTTTGGTTTCCCGATGAGATCATACTGTTGCTCTGTTAAGTGGCTAACCACTTATAACAATTTGGTCGAGTATGTCCAGTGGCTCCACAGTGATGGCAGAGATGCTGTCTCTTTTGTTTAGACTTTTGAGTATTGTCCTTCTTTGCCCTAGGTTTTTTAGTCTCTTTTTCATCAAGCTTAGGGGTTGCTTCTAAGATAGATTTACCCTTGTTTATGTTCTCACTAGCTAAAATAGTTTTCACACCACTGTTCTCAGATTCAACATTATTAGTAGGTGAAACAAAAAAAGTAGTACTAGAAGAAGCAATACTAGGAGAAGAGAAATCATACCTTAAACCGGTTCGATCAGAAGAAGATTTCTGTAAGCTGAGCATCTTGTCAAGCTTTGCACTTGAAGTCCTCTCCAACTGAGCTCTGACTTGGAACAACTCTGCCTTAAGTTTCTTGGTCTTCTCAGCCAAGAAATTGTTCTCAAACCGCAGTGCTCCAATAGTCTGATTAACTTCATCAAACTTTATGGAAAGCTCTTCTCGATCAAGTTCCACACCACTTAGTTTCTTGGTGGCTAGCCTATATAGTTTCTCATGCTTCTCAGAAACCTTGTACAATTTTTCATAAGCTGTATGGATATCATCTTGATCGTCCACTTTCTCGAACTTAGAATCCACCAAGTACTTTTATCATCTACAGATTCTGAACCCCCATCAATAGGATCAACTGTATCAGTGAAGGCATTTAAGATTCCATCATCCTCATTATCTGAGTCATCCTCAGGCTCGGTGTCACTCAAGGTAGCAGCAAGGGCCTTGCTTTTCCCGATGGTCTTGAGATACGTAGGGCACTCTTGTTTCATGTGTCCAAAGCCTTGGCACCCAAAACACTTAGGTCCTGAGGGAATAGTGTACTGACCCCCATCTCTAGCATCCTTTTTCCCTTTGTCTTGGCTCTTGAACTGAGATGAACTAGATTGCTTGTGGTCTTTGTCAAATCCTTTAGCTTTGGCGTTCTTCATAAACTTTTTGAACTGCCTTATAATGTAGGATTTAATTTTAGAATCTTCATCATTTGAAGACTCATCAGTGTCACTACTCTTGGCCATCAGTGCCATGCTTTTTCCTTTACTCAATTTCCCGATCCTTGTCAAACCCAACTCATAGGTTTGTAGATTGCCAACTAGCTTTGTCAAAGGAATTTTGTCAATATCCTTTGATTCCTCCATTACGATGATCTTGGCATGAAATCTCTCGGGTAGAGATCTGAGCATATTTCTAACAATCTTGGGTTCAGGAATGGTTTCCTCAAGATTAAAGGTTGAGTTCACTATGTCCTTGAGCTTGGCATAGAACTCATTGAACGACTTATCCTCCTCCATCTTGATCTCTTCAAAGCTTGTAGTAAGCGTTTGAAGTTTCGAATCCTTGATAGCCTTAGTTCCTTCACAGGTTGTTTGGAGGATGGTCCATGCTTCCTTGGCAGTTTCGGTAGAGGATATCTTCTTAAACTCCTTAGTTCCTTCACAGGTTGTTTGGAGGATGGTCCATCCCAATCGGCCAACGCTTCCTTTGGCTTGCCACAGTTTTTCATCTAATGACTACAAGAAAATTCTCATACGTACTTTCCGGTATGCATAGTTAGTGCTATCAAATAAAGGAGGTATAATCAACGATTTCCTCTATCCATGACAACAGGGGTCAATGGATCACACAACAAAGATTAACCCTAATCAAAGTGTGCCTGCTCTGATACCACTTGATAGGCCAAGAATGTATTGACCCTTTGTGATAAATTAATCAATTAATCAGCCAAGTTAAAAATTAATTCAATTAACATGCAATACGTGTGGAAGCATAAACAAATCACCAACTAAGTTAATATGCAGTGAAAAATAAAGTTGACATGGTGATTTGTTTATGAATAGAGAAAACCTCCAAGGCGAAACCCCACTGGGTGAATTTAAAGTCACCACTCTCGAGAATCCACTATTATCACAACAAGCAGTTACAAGTAAAGGAATCCCAGTACCTTATACCAACCTACAATTGAACCTTTACCCAAATACACAATTGGACTTGTTTAGTAGTGAAAATCTCTCATTTTCAATGCACAGCTCTCAGTATGTGACTAATTAATCGATGCACGGATCCAAGTATGTGACTAACCACCAACTTGAGAAGGATGTTGGCCGCAAAGTTCTTCAGTTTATCAACACGATGAAGATCATGAATCTCCTTGGTTACAAAACCCTATGGCCTACAAACGCAACAGCTTCGAAAAAAGAAAGATGAACTAGGGCATGTCTCCGGTCACAATATGCTTGTGAAAAACTTTTGCATTAGGTTGCATCTTTTGTGACGGCCTTTAAAATGATCCTTATATATGTTTAGGGTTATGAGAAAAGAAAGCCTAAACAAATATACATGGATTGGAGTGAAAATCAGTACTGAAAATTTGATTTTCGTAAATCTCGATAGATAGCTTATTTATCGAGCACCTGTCGAGCATCGGGCTTACATAGCCTTTTAAACCTCAATAGATACTATTTGTTAAGCTAGCTCTCGAGCTTTAAAATCCAGGACTTCTTCATTTGTTTCCTAGATAGATTTGCATGGCATTAACACTTGGACTTAAACTCTTGTTCTTTGAAGTATTAAACACATCTTAGATCTACCCAATTACAAGAAAAGAGTGTTTTGTCAGAGGATTAGTCAATTATAAATGACATATGTTCCTAACATGATTCACATATGTCCTAACACCCTTTACTATGAAAACTACTTGGCAATGTCATATACACTTCTTCATCCAAATCTCCATAACAAAAAGCATTATTTACATCTAATTCATGTAAAGGTTAATCTTTCATAGCAGCTGTTAAGGGTAATTCCAAGAAAAAGATGTCAAACTCGTTCACATTTGATAAAGCCGTCGGTCTCAAAGAACCCCTCAGCAACACTGCATTCAAAGAAGAAAACAACAATATTGTAAGGCTGACGAGTCCTTTTCAAAGCCGACGACTTCACCTCCAACCCGACGACATCTGTGTAAGATACCCATTATGCCTATACTGGACAAGAAGCTGACGGGAGGAAGCTGACGGGGAGAAAGAAACTTGTGACAGGTCCAGCATGGCCTTACTTGGCCTCCACGAATATGTATATAAGGAAACATCTTGTGCCCCACAATTAACCCTATGCAAGAGGATCCTTACAAGGAAAGGATCCCATAAGATATGCGTATTAATGAGGGTCTTCCCTACAAGGAAAGACCATATTCGCCAAGAAAATAGAGGACAACTCTATGCTACTATAAAAACCTCAAAGCCCTCACAAACCGAGGTATGCATAATTTACCCTAGCTCTAGCACTCTAGAGTTGTGAAAGTTCTTTAACTTGACCTTTAGAGGGTATTTGGCCGGTACTACACTGGTACGCTCTACAAGGTCTTCTTTGTTTCTGTTTCACAAGTGTTATCTTAAGCACATGAGGACTGTGCAACTTACTGGTGATTTTTGGCATCATCAGTTGGCATCGTTGGTGGGGATCTTTAAGCCATACTACTGCTTCCCAGACAAAGAGTTGCATGGTACTTACTCACTCGATGGCGACTACAAACAATATTCAAGGAGACGAACTACGCACCACCACCCTTGAGAGACAGGTTCAGACTCTCGCCGCGGCCTTAGAACACCTCATAAGCAAAACCATGATCTAGAGGAGTAGCTGTGCCTAAAAGAACGCAAGGCTTAATACTCAGGAGGAGGACTAAGAAGGCACCAACACTGAGAGAAGGGACCAAGAAAGGCTGGCAGGTAGCAACGCCCCAAGCAGACTTGAGCGACATGACACAAGCCACCCATTTGCCACAAAAACGGCTCTACAATACATGGTCGCGGAGATGCAGATGATGAAGGAATGGATGGACTTCATGATGAATGCCATTAGAGGATGGGTGTCTAGCAACCTCAGTGAGTTGGTCCATCGAACAGATTCACCCTTTATAGCATCCGTCACTTCATTCCCCCTTCTGTAGAAGTTTCGCATGCCGCAGGTAGAGGCCTACGATGGATCCAAGGATCCTTTAGACCACCTGGAGTCTTTCCAACTACACTGAAGGGTCTTGCAAAGGTATGGTTCAGTAGGCTGACGCCAAACTCCATCAACACCTTCAAAGAGTTGAGCGCATAATTTGCTTCGCATTTTATCGGGGGGCACACGTATAAAAAGTCCACTGCATGCCTGATGAACATCAAACAATGAGACGATGTAATGTTGACGTCTTACATCGCTTGCTTTAACAAGGAGGCCCTCTCGATTGATGTAGCTGACAATAGGATACTAGTGGCTACATTTACCAATGGGTTACGGAATACAAAAATGACCTAAAAACCATGTCGGATGTACTTTATAGGGCTACTAAGTACATGAATGCGGAAGATGCACTGTTAGCTCGAGAAGAGAAGCCCAAGAAAAGGGAAAGATAAGAAGATGCACGGCTAGAGAGGGGATGGAAGATGGCTAGGATGGAAGAAAAGACGTTCCAAACCCCCCACTGGGAGGTTTGCAAGCTTCACCACGCTTAATGCCTCGATTGATTAAGTCTTAATGCAGATCAAGGATGAAGGAGCCTTGATGTTTCCTGGCAAGCTGATAGGAGACCCCAGTAAGAGGTCCAGAGATAAGTACTGTTGTTTTCATCGTGATCATGGTCATGATACCTCTGACTGCTATGCTTTAAGTAGTAAATAGAAGCTCTTATTAGACAAGGAAATTTGCAGAGGTTCGTTAGCAAGGAAAGGACGGATGCATTGCAAGAACAAACTACTCGATGGGAGAATAAGCGTCCTAGGCCACCCTTAGGAGACATAAGAATGATTATGGGAGGAACTACAGCTTCTAGATCGTCTAAAAAAGCCCGAAAGACTTACCTAAGGATGGTTCAGAATGTCCAGCTGATGGGCTTTGTCCTGAAGATGATGCGAATCGACAACCCCATCATTGGGTTCTTAGAGGAAGATGCTCGACATCTCCACCACCCGCATAACGATACACTCGTTGTTAGCATACGGGTAGGGGACTACAACACACACCAGGTCTTGGTTGACAACAGAAGCTCTGCTAACATCCTCTACTACCCAATGTTCTAGCAGATGAGGATTGAAAGAGAACGGTTGGTTCTGACTAATGCCCCACTTGTTAGGTTTGGAGGAACAAGAGTATATCTCTAAGGTGTAGTCATATTGCCCGTAACAGTCAGTTATTACCCTCAAAAGATCACTAAGGATGTAACATTCCTTGTGGTTGACTGCTCATCTGCCTACAATGCCATTCTAGGATAACCTACCCTCAATTCATGGAAGGCCGTGACTTCAACTCATCAACTAATGATTAAGTTCCCCACTGAGTACAGAGTTGTAGAAGTACGTGGAGATCAAGTGGTGGCACGAGAGTATTACATAACAATGCTGGAGATGGACAACCATCTACAAACCATGAGCATAGACCATTACGACACCCGTTAAGGGATTGGAAGAGATACTCCTCGACAACTCCAGGCCTAAGCGGGTGACCAGGATCGACACCCTTGCCAGTCCACTGATCCAACAGGCACTCACGAAGTTCCTAAAAGAAAACCAGGATGTCTTAGCCTGGAGCCATGAAGACATGCTTGGGATCGACCCTTCAGTCATGGTGCATAGGTTGAATGTGTCACCTTCTTTCTCCTCTGTCCACCAGAAGAAACGTGTGTTCACCCAAGAACAAGACTGAGCTATAGTGGAAGAAGTTCGCAAGTTGCAAGATGCAGACTTCATTAGAGAAGTATACTACCCTAACTGGCTGGCCAACGTGGTAATGGTAAAAAAGGTCAACAAGAAGTGGAGGATGTGTGTAGACTTTACGAACTTGAACAAGGCATGTCCCAAGGATAGCTACCCCCTTCTGTGGGTTGACGTCCTAGTATACTCTACAGCCAAACACCTATGATTGAGCTTCATGGATACTTTTTCTGGCTACAACCAGAACAAATTGGACGAAGCTGATTAGGAGAAAACTTCATTCATCACCTGCTAAGGCCTCTTTTGCTATAAAGTAATGTCGTTTGGTCTCAAGAATGCGGGCGCAACATATCAGAGGCTCATGAACAAGATGTTTGCATATCAGATTGGAAGAAATGTCTAAGTCTACATTGACGACATGTTGTTGAAAAGCCAAAGGGAGGACGACCATTTGGACGACCTCAAGGAGACTTTCAACACCTTCCGCTTTTACAACATGAAGCTCAATCCGAGAAAGTATGCATTCGAGGAGACGGTTGGAAAGTTCTTGGGGTTTATGTTGTCTCAGAGAGGTATTGAAGTCAACCCAAACAAGATCTAGGCCATAATAGAGATGGCACCACCAAAGAGCGTGAAAGAAGTATAAAGCCTAAACGGCAAGGTGTCTGAATAGGTTCGTATCAAGGGCAACACTTTTGCACCCTGCTTTTCTTTTGAGTGGATGGCCAAATGTCAACATGCATTTATGGATTTGAGGAAGAGCTGTTCCTCTACTTAGTTGTATCCTCGGCTATCGTTAGCACGGCCTTAGTCAGAGAAGAAGACAGGTTACAAAAGCCTATATACTACATTAACTCAGCACTCCGTGGTGCGTAGGAAATGTACCCACCGATGGAGAAGCTCGCTTTCGCTCTAGTTATCACAACCCATAAACTCAAGCTGTATTTCCAGGCCTACACTGTGGTCGTCCTAACTGACAAGCCTTTACAACGAGCACTGAGTAATCCCGAAGCCGTCGGATGGATGGCACTATGGGCTCTAGAAGGGGACGAGATCGAATACGTGATTCGTTACAACTTCCCTATAACAAACAATGAAGCAGAGTAAGAAGCCTTAGTAGCAGGACTGGATCTCGCTAAAGCTGCGGGGACTAAAAGTGTGACTGTGTATTGCGACTTCTAGGTGGTCACTAGTTAAGTGAACAGTGATTTCAAATGCAAAGGGGAAAAGATGAAGAAATATTTGGAGCAGGTGAAGAGACGAATCGGTGAGTTACGGGCCAAGTTCGTCCAAATTCCTAGGAAAGAGAACGAGAAAGATGATCGCATTGCCAAAGCAACCTTTGTGGAACACATGCTTATCCCTAGTAAGGTATTTTCTTTTGTCCAGCTCTCACCTTTAATAGACAACATTAGCGTGCAAGAAATAGACTCGAGAAGCAACTGGACCACACCAATAGTTTCTTACTTGAAAAACGGCACACTACTTGACAATAAGGAGGCCACAAGGAAACTGAAGGTCTAAACAGCACGATTCGTTCTGATAAAGGACGTCTTATACAAAAGAGGCTTCTCCTTCCTGTACCTGAGGTGCTTAATCCCCAAAGAAGTAGACTATGTCATAAGATTAGTCCATGAGGGGATCTGCGGGAACCATTTAGGGTCGCGGTCTTTGGTGCATAAGTTAATTCAAGCTAGATACTACTAGCTTACTATGTAGTAGGATGCCCAGGCTTATGTCAAAGGTTCATTAACATCATTAGACAACCGACAGAAAAACTCACTCCAATGATGGCCCCATGGCCTTTCACTCAAAGGGGATTGGACATCATAGGCCCATTCCCGATAGCAATGAGACAACCGAAGTTCCTAATAGTCGTCATAGACTACTTCACCAAATGGGTAGAAGCCGAAGCTTTGGCCACCATCACAGAAAAGTGCGTATGAAGTTTCGTTTGGAGAAACATCATTTGTAGGTACAGGATCCCCAAGGTCTTGGTCTTCGATAACAGAAAGCAATTCGACAACGACTCATTCAGGGGATTTTGCTCATAGTTAGGGATCAAGAACCATTACTCCTCCCTCGCCCTCCCTCAGGCCAATGGACATGTTGAGGTTACGAATCGATCCTTGCTCAAAATTATCAAGACTTAGCTCGAGGGGGTAAAGGGTATATGGCCAGAAGAGTTACTGAGCGTACTATAGGCATATAGGACAACAGCTAGGACGCCTACAGGAGAAACACTGTTTCGACTTGCATACGAAAGCGAGGCCGTCATCCTAGCTAAGGTCAGACTCACAAGTTACAGAGTGGAAAACCATGACGAGAGCAAGAACGATGAAGCTTTGTGCTTGCAGCTTGACTTGGTGGATGAGATCAGAGCAGCAGCTGAACAAAGATTAGCATGGTACTAGAACTTTATGGCCAAGCACTACAACTTGAGAGTAAGGCACAGAGACTTTCAGGTTGGAGACCTCGTTTTGAGAAAGGTGAAAGGCGCTATAAGAGATCCCTCCCAAGGAAAGCTAGGACCTAATTGGGAAGGACCCTATAGGATCGCTTTTTGGCAGAGGAAGGGAACCTACCACTTGGAGACGCTAGACGGGAAAAATTTACAACACCTATGGAACACTGAGCACTTGAAGAAATACTATCAATAAACAACGACACGAAGAACAACACTCCTCATTTCCAGTTTACTTCCTTTTAGTTAATTTTTATTATCTACAGTACTTTTTAAGCCCAAAAGGCAGGCTTTTATTCTTTTAAGAACAATTTTATTTACTTATGCACGCATTCATCATAATAAGAGGAGTTATTCAGATATGACCTGTGTATATATATGTCTCTACAAAACTGTATTTGTGACTAAGTCCACAAGTGGACGAGTTCATCCCACGGGGATGCCTTGAAATTAAGTCCATAAGTGGACGAGTTAATCCCATTAGGATGCCTTGAAATTTTTAAATCAACAAGTAGACAAGTTCAATATAAAGTCCACAAGTGGACAAGTTCATCCCATGGGGATGCTTTGAAATTATTAAGTCCAAGTGGACAAGTTCAATATAAAGTCCACAAGTGGACGAGTTCATCCCATGGGGATGCCTTGAAATTATTAAATCCACAAGTGGATGAGTTCAATTTGATGTCCAAAAGTGGACTAGTTCATCCCATGGGGAGGCCTTGAAATTACACAAGTAGACGAGTTCAATATAAAGTCCACAAATGGACGAGTTCATTATAAAGTCCACTAGTGGACGAGTTCATGCCATATGGATGAGTTAAAATTACCAAGCCTACAAGTGGAACAGTTCATTATTGGGTCTATAAGTGGACGAGTTCATTACTAAGTCTACAAGTGGATGAGTACACCAAAGTAGATGTGTTCATCCTAGTTATTTACCAAGTCCTTTAGGGGACAAGTACATCCTAACATATACGCACGAAGATGGATGGACATCCCAAAATAAAGATAAACACATAGCAAAAGCATACTAAAAGTGACGGATGTTAAATGTTAAATAAACGCCATAAATAAAAGAAAGTGTTTACAACATGGCCCAAAAACAAGGGCACTTAACATCATTTGAAAATAAGATAAAATACAAATAAAAACTAAGCCGAAAGGTTCTATGTGTATTGGGAAGGAGGGTTCTCGTCATTTTGGTAGGAGGATACTGGGTGTCCTGGGCAGATGGGTCAATAAGAGGATCATCAGTAGATTGGGCCAAGGGAGTGACAGGCCCTTCGACAGCAGGATGAGCAAGAATCACACCATCATCTTTTGAATCCTGCTTTGACTCAGTGGAGTCATCGGTCTCCTCACTGACGGTGTCGCTGCATACAGGGGTCGTCAGTAGTGGGTTGTCCATGGTGACTTTGGATAAATCCAAGTTTGGGTAGACGAACCTGACTCGCTTCAGGCAGTCCTCAAACCCGTCAACATAGTAAATGGCACAGGCATCAATAAGAAGCTGGGAAGCCTTGAACTCTATTATGGTGTCCACCCTGGCCGTCTCTACCTGCCCATAAATGGCCGTTAGCTTTGCCTCCAAATTCACCTTTTCCTTTTGCGCCTTATCTAGAAGACGAGTTTCCTCCTTCATCTTTTCAGTTAAAGAGGTCACCTCCTTGTTAAGTGTACGGAGGGCCCCCTTGTATTGTTCTTGCTCATTGGTCAAGGTCTCGTTATGCTTACGAAGACGGATAATCACCCCTCCTTGAGCGATGCTCCTATCTTAAAGCGCCTTCATATGCACCAGCGCCTAAAAGCAAGACAACCATCAGCTAGTAAATGAACAAAAAAGTAAAAGAAAGTTTGAAAAAAAGGACATACCCTAGAACGGTCAA
Source organism: Lithocarpus polystachyus (assembly GCA_033629205.1). Lineage (NCBI taxonomy): Eukaryota > Viridiplantae > Streptophyta > Magnoliopsida > Fagales > Fagaceae > Lithocarpus > Lithocarpus polystachyus. The sequence goes on along the minus strand of CM066169.1, from coordinate 36,517,967 downwards.
AAAGACCAGACGACCCCAACTCTTCTGTTGTCTGCTCGGTATAAGGATCCAAGTCTATGTCCTTGATGATTGACTCAACCATCTCAATAGCATGTTCCTTATGCGTGGAAGATGATGGACGGTTCCTTAAGTGACGGGACTAGTTACCATCATTAAACCCTTGTCAACCCCGTGGCTGGGTTTTGGAGACGACGACTTCTTGGGTTTGTCACCTGCAGGGAGAGTCGGTCCTTTTTTGAGTGGACGGTCATCCTTCCCCTCGCTCTTTTGCTTAGACAACCCCTTGGTGATGCCCTTAGGAGTTGACGAGGAGGCCTCCTCTTTTTCCTTTTTCTTGTGCATCACGGTTGACACCCTTACTAAAGCCTCCTTTGCTTAACTACCTCCATTTCTGCAAAGGGTAAAAGATGAATGTTATGCAAACATGCATAAGTATGAAGTAGACGGGAGGAAAGAACTAAGATATAAGAACTTACACTGACGGGAATAAGCATTCAATCTACGAGCTATAGGCATCAGCTTAAGACCACTACAGTAGGCGTGCAACGTGTCAAGGGTGATTGAGTCCTTGCACTTCCACTCATCAAAAGGGATCTTAAGCACCCGACAGATAAAAGCCTTCTGCTCGTCAGTTATGCGCGAACGAACGCTAGCTGAAGAAGAAAAAGTAGACGATGTTAGACACTAGAACAAATAAATACAGAAAAAATAAAAATGCAGACAGTACTAGACCGGAGTCCTTGACAATACCCCAAGTATTGTCAAAACCGTGAGGCATCATCACCCGCTCTTCTCGACAACATACCCAGTCTGTCCCTTGAACAAAAAAGTATCTACCCTTCAAATTTCTATTGGAGTCGGGCATGTCAGACACCAGCCTAAATGTCTTATTCCTCGCTGTAAAATGGCATATCCCCTAAGACGAGGAGATATGTTAGGCTCTGTAGCACCAAAAGAACTCATCTAGTGAGAGCTAACGTTTCCCCCCACTAACATGACCCCAAAGGATCTCAGCCCCTATGAATATCCTCAAAGCGTTTGGGGCGATTTGGCTGATAGGAAGACCAAGGAAAATGGACAACTGACTGTGTAGCGCTGTCAAAGGCAATCTCAATCCTACTGAGAATATGGCATCATACATGCTGATGTCTGCGGTCTTCCCAGAATAGCACTTTTCATACTTTCCAGGCAAACGGATTGGAATGTTGTCAGGGATTTGGTAAAAGTCCCTTAAGTTGTTAAAAACTTTGGTCGTCATCGTCAGCTTAAAATCATTAACAATCCATATCGTAGGAAGAATAAAGCGATGAGTATGACCATCCCCTAGGCTTCCTGAGCTTCCCTTCACAGAAGCTCCCCCGTCGCTCTCATCCTCATCTTCGTCATCTTTTCCCTCTAACTCCCCCTCATTCTCTCCTTCACCCTCATCATACTCATCCTCATCTCCCTCTCTTTCCTTTTTCTTCCTCTCCTTCATAGTCTCCCTCATCGTCGACAGGAGAATGGGCAGAAGGTTCCCTCTCTGACGACCAGGACAGGCCCTCCTCGGGCCCATGACCTGATGGGAAGACTTTGTCGTAGCTCGGTCTCTCATGAACTGACGACAACTACTCACTCGTCGCTTCACTATCTCCTGACATCTATTCACCTATAAGCGATGGAGCTAGTCTAAGAACCTAAGTTGACGGGTCTCTCTGTAAAAGTAACGACCAACTAGAAAAATGGAAATAGAAGAGGAATGAAAGAGAGGAAAAGACTTACAAGATTAATAGACGAGTCTGTAGTGGTGATGGGATCAGCAAGTAGACGACAAGAAAAATGACGAAATGATAGTTTTCTCTCTTAATATTTGCTAAAGATGAAATAAGGGAAAATGGAAAGAGGAGATGAACTATTTATAGGCCAAATATACATGGGAAATGAAGCGACCTTCCTGTTCAGGAACGAGGCCAAATAGCTTGTGCCACGTATCCTAGCATTTAATGATAGTTGCTCGAGGAAACATTAATGAGCACCCCCTTTTCTTGAATAAATAAAAGTAATGAAAAAGCTACAAATTAAACTCCATAACCCGTCAGCTAAAGCCGACGGAGCCATGGAGTAGGGGGCAGCTGATAAGGGTAATTCTATGAAAAAGATGTCAAACTCGTTCACATAAGATGAAGCAATCGATCTCAAAGAACCCGTCAGCAACACTGCATTCAGAGAAGAAAACAACGATATTGTAAGGCTAACGAGTCCTTTTCGAAGCCAACGAATTCACCTCTGACCCGACGACATCTGTATAAGACACCCATTACACCTAGACTGGATAAGAAGCTGACGGGAGGAAGCTGACGGGGAGAAAGAAACTTGTGACGGGTCCAACATGGCCTTACTTGGCCTCCACAAATATGTATATAAGGAAACATCTTGTGTCCCATGGTTAAGCCTAATCAAGAGGATCCCTACAGGGAAAGGATCCCGCAAGATACGCGTATTAATGAGGATCTTCCCTACAAGGAAAGACCCTCTCCGCCAAGAAACAAAGGACAACTATACGCTACTATAAAAACCCTAAAGCCCTCACAAACTAAGGAATGCATAATTTACACCAACTCTGGCACTCTAGAGTTGTGAGAGTTCTCTAACGTAACCTTCGAAGGATATTTAGCCGATACCACACTGGTACTCTCTATAAGGTTTTCTTTGTTTCTGTTTCCTAGGTGTTATCTCAAGCACGTGAGGACTGTGCGACTTACTGATGATTTTTAGCATCATCAGCAGCTAAAGAAACCAAAACCCTAACAAAGACAGATTTTGCTACTGGAGAGAAGGTTTCCAGATAATCTAATCCCTCCCTTTGAGTATAACCTTTAGCAACTAACCAAGCCTTATCACTATTAACTGTACCATAAGGATTTAGCTTAATCCTATAAACCAGTACTCTCCAAGGCTGAAATTTCCTTGTCCATAACCACTATCCAAGCAAGATGTTTAAATAATTGGAAGAAATATTTAGGTTCTTGCTTAATGGAACTGATGGTCAGTGTGTAAACTGGTAATTAGGATCAAGATGGGAGTATGTAAGAGAAGTTGTAATATCATATGGAGAACCTAAAGTGTGTATAGCTACATTACAAGAATAACTTTTAAATGAGTTGGTGGTTTGTGGGGTTTGGATGACTTTCTTGTTGGAATAGGCACAGGAGTAGTAGGAATAGGTGGAGAAGAATCAGGTATAGAAGGAGAAGGAGGAGAATGAGTATTTATGGGAATGATAGTGTACATTTAAGTATTTGGGGAAGGAGATGTATTAGTAGAATGAGAAGGAGAATCAAGTGTTTCAAAAATATCAGTTGTAGGAGTAGAAGTTACAAAAGTGTCAGTAGAATGAGAAATAGAATCAATTGAAGAACTAGAGGCAAAAGGAAAAGATGTTTCATGGAATCGACAGATAGATTTAAGACTTTATAGCCTTTGATTTCATAGAGGTAACCTAGAAAAACTCGCACTTTATAGCTCTAGGTTTAAACTTAGATTTGTTATGCGAAAGAGTAGAAGCATAGCAAAGACATCCAAAAGTTCTATGGTGAGAATAATTTGGAACATGCCCAAAAAAGAATTTCAAAAAGACTTTTATTTGACAAAGAAAAGGATGGAACTCTATTAATTAAATACAATGCAATTAAAATACAATGCCCCCAAAAAGACAAAGGTAAATGAATTTGGAATTTAAGAGCTCTTGCAACATTAAGAATATGCTGGTGCTTCCTCTCAACAATAGAGTTCTGTTGAGGAGTAACTACACAACTAAGTTGATGCAAGATGCCTCTTGTTTTAAAGAAACCAGTCATGTTGAATTTAGTTCCATTGTCACTCCTTAGGCATTTGATTTTCTTATCAAATTGATTTTCAACCATGGTACAAAATTGTTCTAACAAAGATTGTGTCTTAGACTTATACTTGAGTAAATACACCTATGTACATCTTGAGAAATCATCAACAATTGTTAGAAAAAATTTTGTAACCGTCAATAGTTGGGACAAAGAAAGGTCCCTAAAGATCACAGTGTATAAGATCAAAACAAGCTTTTGAAACATGAACACTAGGTTGAAAAGGAAGTCTTTTTCATTTAGATACAGGACAAACATCACAATGAAAATTTTTATTTGAACTGAAAAGAGGTACATTATTGTTCATCAAAGCCAATTTGGCATTTGATATATGTCCCAATCTAGAATGCCAAACATGTGGCTGAATAGAATTTGTAGAAGCTAAACCAGAAAAAGAAACAAAAGTGTTGTCTTGAAGCAGATATAGTCCATAATGCTTTCTACCCAAACTAATTGTGCTCCAAGGAGCAAGGGCTTGCATAAAACACAAAGAACCAAAGAAGATAAGACAACAAAGAGTGGTTTTGTAAGCTGACTCACAGAAATAAGATTGAAATTGAATGAAGGAACACAAAATGTGAGAGACTAGAACTATTTGGGCCCTCTCAAAAAGAGCTAGGTATCTTTTGGGGTTTTTGTTATTGTGGAGTCACCACTTATTTTTTATATATTACAAAAAAATAAGAAAAAACTAAAAAAGTACATGAATAACATCGAGTTCTTATTGATTTGATCAAATACAATTGATGGAAAGAAAATTTACATAGCTTTGGTCCTAATTACAATCTAAGTAAAGAATCACAAAGCTCTTTTTCCTAGTTACAATCTACCAAAAAGAAAAAAAGAAAAAAATTACTCTACGAACCTAAGTCTATGTTTCGGGGCTAGGTTATAGGATCGGAAGGTGTTAGACACCCATCCTGCCCAAAAAAAATCCGGTCTTCTATACTCTAATAATCATTTTAAGTACCCATTAATATACAATTATGAGATGCAACATGTGTTTGAATCATAAATCTAAAATTAAGTCAAGAAGTGAACTTTATGAATCTACTCTCTTTAAACTACAAGAAACTTTGAAAAGCCATTCTAGATCTGTTTTTATTTAGAATATAAGAAACTTATAGAGAAAAATCCAAATCTATTTTTATTATGAAAGAGAAATAGTAGATTGAAAAAGAAAAATTCAGATCTGTTTTTATTATGAAAGAGAACGTGAGATTTGATATAAAAAAATCCAGATCTATCTTTATTGTTGTAGAAAACATGAGATTGAAAGAAAAATTTAGACCTATTTTTATTATGAGAGAGAACATGAGATTTGATAGAAAAAATCCAGATCTGTTTTTATTTTGTAAGAAAAGATTAGATTTGATAGAAAAATCCAGATCTGTTTTTATTTGGAAGAAAACATGAGAGTTGATAATAAAAAATCCAGATCTGTTTTTGTTGTTATAGAAAACATGAGATTGAAAGACAAATTCAAATCTGTTATTATTATGAAAGAGAACATAAGATTTGAAAGAAAAAAAATCTAGATTTGTTTTTATTTTGAAAGAAAAGATGAGATTTGATAGAAAAATCTAGATCTGTTTTTATTTGAAAGAAAACATGAGATTGAAAAAAAAATTCAAAAATGTTTTTATTTGAAGAAACATTAGATTTTAAGAAAGAGTCTTACATTCATAAAGGGAACTTCATAAATCATCTTAGATCTATTATGCATAAATCACGTGCTTATTAGATGAACATATTAATCATAAAACATGAAAGAAGGACATGAATAAACTTAGACATGCATGCAAACAAACATGCGAATCGTGAAAAATATAGAAAGAAAAGGACTTACAGAGTAAACACTTACTTGCATGAATTATCTCTATGAGAGGGGATTACTCTAAAGATCAGAGAGAATAAATCTCTATGATATCTAAAGTATGGTCGCTTAACAGAAAAGAACTTCCCAAAGCAAGGCTTCTAGAACTTCTTTAACTTTAAAGGGAAGAGGGATTTTGATATCGTATTTGTCTGGCCCAGATTCATGCGTCAAAACAAAGACCAGAAAAAAAAATAAAAAATAGAAAAGGTGAAAAATTATGAATTTCAAAGCCAAAAAAATAAATAAATACAACATGCTTGAACGGTGAATCAAAAAGTCGCAACATTTGAAAAACTCATTTTACAAAAAACTTAACCAAAACCCTATTCAGGTATGGTCAAAGATTTGACTTTTTGATCCGACCATTGGATCATGTTGAATTTTGGACCATCTCGTAGGGCATATTTTTTCCTTTGAAACGACAGTTTATGAGCCAAAATCAAAGTTAAAACAGAAGAGATATCACAAAAATATCGAAACCCTAATAAAATCTTCATTGTATTTTTTAGAAAAACTAGCAGTTTTTTACCCAACTTCGCGTAATAAATTGTACCGATTGGGCAAGAACTGGAACAAGCGGGCTGGACTATCTTGAAGAATAAGGTCTTAGCTAATTTTCACCAAAAGAGCTCGACAATATCAACTTCGGGTAGAAAGGTATGAATTTTTCAAGAAAAGATGTTCAGAATTTATCGATTTTGCGTCATCTCCCTTCTGAGCGCAATATCTTAACAACCGTAGCTCCAAATCAAATAAGGATAGAACCAGTAGAAACTAGACATCTAGAGCTCTCCTTGAAATATAAAATTCAAAGAAATAAAACTTAGAAAGGTCTCCAAAAAGCCACCCGAAGATCAGGCTAGAAATTAAAAAAAGACCTAAAAAAAAAAAAACTAACATGGCAGATAAGAAGGTAGGCTAGCATTGGTTGACCAGGATACACCAATGCTAGCCGCCTCTTTGAAGAGGAGGCTAGCACTAGTGTATCCTGATACATTAATGCTAGCCCCCTATTTTTCACCTTTCCCTATAAATACCCCCCATTTTTGTGAAAAATCATGAGAAAAATAGTGGAAAAAAATAGAGAAATAGAGAGAAAAAGTGAGGGAAAATCGAAAAAAGTGAGGAAATTCTAGAAAAATTGCCTTAGAAAAAAAAGTCTCTCTCTCTCTCTCTCTCTAGGAAAGCTTACACCAAAAAGCCTTATCCTGTTTTTTTCTTTTTCTTTTTCCTTTTTGTAATTGTGAGTGAGCAAAAACACTTAAGCCCTCCTAGAATAGAAAGTTTAAGTATGATAGCCTAGTACAATTAATTTGTTATAGAGTATGCTTCTGAGGTCAACCTTGATATGCTTATGTGGTTTAGCTATTAAGTGAATGGAAAAATATTGCATAAGTTACAAGAGAGCAGTAGATTTTTCGAGTTAGGCTAAGGAACATCAGTTCATGTAATATTCAAGTCCCAATTACAGGATAGTGCTGCACAAGGAGAATATCTCTTTTCAATTTTTCGTCCACCCTTCTAGAGGGGTTTCCTTTTTTTATAGTCAGCTGAATCGCATCCTAGCCCTCCACTTGTACAGTCACTAATCTTCATTTGGATGCTTGTCCTTTCAAGGTTTTGCTGGAGGTGAAAAAATGTGTTACAAGTTGTGAAGGTACTATTCGTTAATGCAGCTAGCTAATTTGATGCAATGCATTGAATGCGAAGGTGATGGCTACTTTATCTGGATATTTCCATTCTTCTTTGCTTGCACATCTCTACCGTCTTCTTCGGTATTTTTTCTTTTGGTGCAAGTGGCCTGCTCGACATTTCCCGAGAAACGCTCGCTCTTCGAGCTCCTCGAAGAGTTAACCTCTTTGTCTCTCCTCCTCGGATTCTCATCCATGTGTCAGGTCAGTACTGATGTGTGGGTAGGCCCTTCCACCTTCCCGGACTAGGCCAAGGGCTCTATCCCATACTCGGACCTTATCCTCCCACAATAATCTTTGTGGGCAAGATTTTGGGATGGGTTTATTTCCTTAATAACTAAACCCATACCTCCCCTTTTACTATTGTAATCATCCTTTCATATATATATATATAAAATCTTTTTCTTTACTTTGTTGTGTATATAGTCGCTTTATTTTTACTATGTTCTTGTATATATTGTTCTTGCATCTAATCCTTTATTTCAATGCTATTAACATTGTTGTTGGATATTATGTTTGTGTTGGTTATCCTAGGTGGGTATTGGACCATCTCCTAGATTATGTATGGGAAGTACCCTTAGGAGGAAGAAATCTCATCCCACCTAGGCATCTAGGGCTTTATTGCTTTTTTTTTTAATTTCTTGTCATCCCATTTATTTTCTTGCACATCCTCAACCCCCTTTTACTTTTATTGCACTTATATGTGTGTGTGTGTGTGTTATCTAGACACAAAAATAAAGAGATTTTCTACTATCCCCCTTAAATAGTGTTTAAACCTCGTTAGAGCATAATATGGGTATGTCTCATAAGAGTGGTGATGGCTTAAAACTCCCACTTCTTTATGTTGAAGGATCCATAAAGCTTGAAGAGATTAGACTCTATTTAAAGGAGAAAAAAAAACATTTTTAATCAACTTTACAATATTCCAAGCTTTTACTTTTATGTCATTTACATTCCAAGTCTTTATTTTCTTGTCATTTAAATTCCAAGTCTTTACATTTCAAGTCTTTATTTATCAAGTTCTTTATTTTTCTGCACATGTTTTATATTGTTGTCTCTTTATTTTTCTTGTTAATATTGAGCCATAAATAAAAATGCTTGAGTATTCATGTCCCCTACACCCCTATTCTAAGAAAATAATTGTTATTTTAAGTTTTTCCCATCTTTTAAGTAACTCTTTCAAAAAAAAAAAAAAAAATCTGAAACCCTAAAAAAAAATTTTAAACCTTTTTTTTTATACAATTTTTTTTTATAAAAAGCTTTTTTTAGTTTTTCCCCCAAAAAAATCTGTTTTTTTTTTTCATTAATAAAAACAGTTTTCTAAAAATCTGTTTTTTCTCATAATAAAAAAACTGTTTAAAAAATAATAAAATCTGTTTTTATAAAATCTGTTTTTTATATAAACTGTTTTTACAAAACTGTTTTTTTATAAAACTTTTTTTTTAAAAGCTGTTTTTATCAAACTGTTTTCTAAAAAAAAAAAAAAAAAACAGTTTTCTTTATAAAACTGTATTTTTATAAACTGATTTTTAATTGTTTTTTTTTTTCTGTTTTTTTTAGAAACTTAGATCTGTTTTTTTTTTTTTTAATTTTTTTCAAAAATAAAAAAGTTTTTTTTTTTTTGCTTTGTCCAAAAGTTGTATTTCTAAAAAAAAGAAAAAAAAAAAACTGTTTTCTCTAAAAAATAAAGAGGCTGAAACATATAAAAAAAGAATATACAAAAAAATATCTTCAAAAATGTTTTCAAAAACATTTTTCCCAAGTATTTTTAAAATGTTTCTTTTCAAAGGCTTTTCTCGAATATGTCAAAACTGTTTTCTAAATAAAGAAGTGCACGTTTTCAAAATAAAGAAAGATGTTTTCATGGAACATCTTTGCTGATGGAAAAAACATGTTTGTATCGCATACAAAACACATGTAGCGGAAAAATAAACGGATCTACTTCATTCGCAATTGATAACATGCACTATGTAAGTTTTAGAATATAGAATCAAGAGAGTGTACTTTGGTATAGTGAATTTCAAAACCGAAGATCAGAAATACTCGGAAACACTTTTAATCTTCACTCCAATTCCACTTGTGCCCAAGATGTCTGGTCTCTCAATCAGTTATATGTGTTTGTTCTAGAGAGAATAAGAGAGTGTCTAACACTCACATACAAACCATTTCATGAAGATATCTCTATATTAAAATTCTGTATGTTTCTCCCTTAATAACTGATTATCTAATTGAGCTAGGCTTTTGGGTTTTTCCAATTGGGCTCTAGTATGCGGCTTGGAGTGGGACTAAATGGGAACAAATAAGACACTAGCTCCAATGTGCCTTGAGCTTTTCTGTCAACTCTTGACAAGTCCAAAGTTACCATTAATTATATTTAATACCACTATATAAATATAATTGCACTTTAGGCCTTATTAATAAATTATATCTCAAGACTTTATTGTACATGCAACCCCTTCATAAAATATTCGTAGTAATACAAAGTCATGAAATTAGACTACTACTTTGTAAGTTCCTACATCTTAATCCTTGAGTACCCGTTTTAATTCTTTTAAGTTATTTATCATATATTTATAAAATCCAATTCTATAAATATATACTTTAGTAATACTAAAGTGGTTAGGCTTAACTCTCTGAATAACCGAACCCATTAAACTTATCTCAAGGGAATATTTTATATCTCCGTTAAGAGATTATGAATTCCATCTTGAGAATATATGTTTTATCAGCACTAAATTTGGCTATCCAACATACTGAGGTTTTGACCGATACTATAGATCTCACTCCTGATATATCAAAGCAACCTACACTTCATGATCAGGTCCATTATCCTCTCAAGGTTAAGAGTTCATGAAAATATAAGTCGTGAGATTTATTATTCAATTATCAGTCGTTAGGAGAATAATAAATCTCAAAGCGGTCTAGTTCAATATGTCTTAACTCTTAAGACATATCAACACATCAACTAGAAGTCTCCACTTCCATGATCAAGACAAATCATCTTAGTTGATATGTTATAGTCTTCACAGATGAAATGCCCAATTTCATCGCCGACTACGAACTAAAATTTTGAATTTACAAAGAACTTGTGATTTATATCTTTTGTAACTTTTCACATAAATGACATACTATGCATCTCATGGACTATATGATAATATCCGAATATTCATGTTACTATCATTTTGGGTAAGAATAAAGCAACTTTATTAATCACAATATTAAGTCATACATCTTTTAATACATAATGTACATAATATCATACATGACATCTTACAATAGGATTTAAAGGGCACTAATCTTAACATTTGCCAGCTTAAAAAAAAATGTTTTATAAGGAAATTGTGTTTTGCCAAAATAAAAAGTTAACGTTGTAACTCTTCCTTCCAAGCTTTTCTAAGAATAGGTGTAGTTTGTGAATTTGTGTTCAAAGCTCACTTTCTTGAGTCTTTGAACATCCCATAGGCATACGTTTGTTCCTAATAAAGTTTGCACTAACAAGCCTCTTTTGTTATCATTTTGCATTAAAAAAAAAAAAAAGTGAATGACAACAATGTGCTATTCTTCCAACCTTCTCTTTTCATTTCACCATATTTGTTTTTGTATAGCTATTAGTATTCACATGCTAGTTATGTAAATAATTGATATTCACGTGTTATTTATGTATATACCTCACATGATTTGGTTGTATATTTTGATGGAGTTATTATTCACATGATAGTTATTAAGTAAATATTTACTCACATGTATATGTATGTATATTGTTTGCAAAAAACCTTTTAAAAAAATCAAAATGTTGTGTATTCCATTTCTTTATAAAAGTTATCATTGGGAATAAATTAAAATAAAGTACTATCTTTGGATATGTGTTGTGGGATACCTAATACCTTCCCCACACATAACCAAACTTCCAATTCCAAGATCTTTGGTTAAAAGACTTTTGGTTTACCTTAATTAATGAACCTTTAAAATTTGGTTTAATCAATTAAAAAACTTAAAATAAATTAGACATCTAGGTGACTAATCACACTTAATACAAAACCAATGGTTGTTGGCGGCTCATAAAATAAAAATAAGAAAAAGGGACTTACACACACACACCCCACCCTAGATACACAAGCACACAAGAGTCACGTCATCAGGGACCCAATGTGCAACTAAACATGGGGAAAAAAAGGGGGGCGTCCACAAGGGGTGCTGAATTTTGGATTTTGTCCTCTATTTATAGAGGTGTATTGTTTAAAAAATAATTTAGGGTTGCTTTAGAAGTCAGCAAACATAATTTGGGTCAAACCTTATCCCTAAAAAATCGAAGCTGATGAATTTTAACCTAAACAAAACGTATCTAGGTCAATTTCAGGATTTGTGCCAATCAGCACTGTTGAAGTGTCGATCGGCACTTTTCAACTGCCAATCGGCATTGCTAAAGTGCCGATTGGCGCTTTCAGCAGTTTCACCCAATTTGCCTTCTTACATGTTTTGGACTCTTTTTTGGGCATTTTTCCGAGCTGGGAAATGTACTTGGAGGTGTCTTGGACTCATATTCCTGATAAAATTTACCTTAAGTTGATAATTAAATGTTTAAAATTATTATCTCAAAGATAATTACCCTAAAAACTTAATTATCAGTTCAATTTTAACATTATCAGATTTTTTCTTATATTTCAATGCAACCAAACTTATTCTAATCAAAATAAACCTCCAATCACAAAAATTCACATAATTAATTTTAATTTTTGATAAATCAAAATTAATTTCATTTAACCATGTGTGGTAAGTTCCACCTGAATGAATGCATGCAGATCGTTAAAACTTGATCTTGTAATATCTTTTGATCTGACCATCCGATTTGAAAACCGAGCATATCGTCGCGATTGTTAGAATCTCTAGATCATTTTTATGATATGTGATGAATGACTTAATGCATGAAATGCAATCATGATTTTTAGGTACTTAGAATGATTATTTTGGTCATCTCTTAAGGTTAAATTTTGGGTGCAAAATTGAGTGTCTACACAAAGAACATCATGTATAGTTAAAGTATTAGAAATTTGGACAGTCCCAATGTGAGCAACCAAGGAAGTTTCTCCATTAGGTAAATTGACATGAGTATGCAATGTGGAAGTTATAGAGGTAAGAATTGTGATAAAATGTAGCATATGATTTGTTGCACTTGTATCTATGATCCAATCAAATGATCTAAAAAAACGTTCAATCTATAACTTCATCCAAAAAAATGGAATGTTGCAAATTTGGTTTGAACTGAAAAGATGTGCAACAAAAGGTACGAAATTGGTTTAGGATGAAATTAGTGTGGGAAACAGTGTTGGCTTGAGGTTGTGAGGAGGTTCCCACGCCAAGAAGAACATCAATACTAGAAGTATTCACTGCATTTGCATGATGACCCTCATTGAAGCTTGAACTTGAAGAATTGAGAAAGACCAGTAGTTGTTCACATTAAGTTTTGGAAATGGGACATTGAGAAGAAAAATTCTGGAGAATATTTGGATTAACCACAGAATTAGAAATTTGAATTGCTAAAACTTGATTTGCATTGGAATTTCCCTTTCCTTTGTGCTTGCATCCAGGTACATACCCATATAATTTGTAACATTTATCTACTGTGTGACTGGGAATGTTATAATGGGTGCAGAACGGTTTTTCTTTCTAAATGCCATTCTTGTTTCTAAAACTAGAATTTCCAGGATTGCCTTAGAATTGGCATATAAAGTAGCAGCATCATTTAGTCAAAGCATTCCCATTAACTAATGCATATAAATATGCATTTTATATCACCAATACCCACTTTTAGTATTTTACATTACCACTTAAAAACACACCCTTCATTTCATTCTTTATCTTCCATTTCGCCAAAATAATTAATCTATATTTTATACACACAGAAAAAGAAGCAACACCCTAACTAACTATGACCTAAAACCCCAAAACATCACCACCACGGGAACAAATCCATTGCAACACCCAAATGAAACCCATATCCGCCAACTCCAAATCTATCTCTACCAATCGCCACAGAACCTCAAACCCATGTGATGAAGCCTTACCCACAAAACCCACATCTAAGCAGACCCCATGAAATCCACATCTGGGTAAAACGATGACAACTCTCTATTCTAGCATCACCTCTAATCTAAATAGACACACCACCATCAAGCCCAACACCACCGCCATGATTTGTTGAGATCAAGATTCACCATCTAGCCTGAGCTCCACCATGACTTGTTGATCTGAGAGAGAGAGAGAGAGAATAAAATATTAGATTTTATTTTTTCATTAAAGCTACAATAACCTATATTTTTAGATGTTAAAGCATTCACATAAGTTGATGTAAAAATTCCAGTCTATTTTAGCATTAAAATCTAATTTTTCTATTTTACTTAAATTTTCAAAAACCCACATCAAATTAACCATTCTACATTCTATTTCAATATAATATTCATTCTTCATTCATTTTTCACCATTATTTAAGTCCATTTTTCTATCCGGTTTTTCTTTGCATTCTCTTCAAACAAACAAAAGTTTTCTCATCAAACCAAAAAATTCCAAAGTTTAGAGTCATATATAGGCAAAAATCCTTTAAAAAAAAATCATATTGAACTAATGATAAGAAAATAATTCACATAATAGAAAATGATTGTTCTAAACATGTCCATTAGCTTTGGCATAAGCTCACATGCAATTGAGAATTGGATTCCTGTTTGCAACTAAACCAAGGCTATTTCTTATCAAGTAGGCTTTTCTCCACATTCTTCTTCAATGGTGAAATCAAACTAAACCTTCAAACCAATCAAATTGAAGCTCAAACTGAAATCCAAAAACCCAAAACAGACCTTAGAATTAAAAAACTGGACCTCTTTCAATGGCAAAACCAAATCAAACCTTCTTAGATGTGGAACCAAATCAAGCTTCAAATCCATCAAACTAAAGCTCAAACTAAAAGCTAGAACCCAAAAAAAAAAAAACCCAATTTTTTTTATTTTCTCTCCCTCACCTCCACTGGTTTCGAACCAAATCCAAATTCGGATTTCTACTTCACCTATTTTGATTCAATTCAAACCCATTTTGAAACCCATTGATTTGAAGCCCAGTTTGTTAGAATTGGTGTTCTTAAATCCTATTGTATAATGCTATGTACATTATTATGTATGATATTATGTATGACTTAATGTTGTGATTAATAAAATTATTTTATTATTATATAAAATAATGGTAACATGAATATTCAGATATTATCATATAGTCCATGAGATACATAGTATGTGATTTATGTGAAAAGTCATAGAAGATATAAGTCACAAGTTCTTTGTATACTCAGAATTTTAGTTCATAGTCAGTGATGAAATTAGGCGTTTCATTTGCGAAGATTATAACATATCAACTAAGATGATTTGTTTTTATCATGGAAGTAGAGACTTCTAGTTGATATGTTGATATGTTTTAAGAGTTAAGACATATTGAACTGGACCGCTGTGAGATTTACTATTCTCCTAACGACCGTCAAATGAATAATAAATTTTACGACTTTTATTTACATGAACTCTTAATCCTGAGGGGATAATGGACCTAATCATGAAATGTAGGTTGCTTTGATATATCAGGAGTGGGATCTAAAGACACGATCAAAACCTCAATATGTTGGGCAGCCACATGTAGTGTTGATAGAACATATATTCTCAAGATGAAATTCACAGTCTCTTAACGGAGATATAAAATATTCTCTTGAGATAAGTTTAATGAATTCAGTTATTCAGAGAGTTAGGCCTAACTACTTTAATAAGAAATTATTAAAGTATATATTTATGAAATTGGATTTTATAAATATATGATGAATAACTTAAAGGATTAAACTGGATATTCAAGGATTAAGATGTAGTAATCTACAAAGTGGCTGTCTATATTCATAACTTTGTATTACTACGAATATTTTATGAAGGGGTAGCATGTACAATGAAGTCTTGGGATATAATTTATTAATAAGGCCTATAGTGCAATTCTATTTATATAGTGGCACTAAATATAATTAATAACTTTGTATTACTACGAATATTTTATAAAGGGGTAGCATGTACAATGAAGTCTTGGGATATAATTTATTAATAAGGCCTATAGTGCAATTCTATTTATATAGTGGCACTAAATATAATTAATAGTAACTTTGGACTTGTCAAGAGTTGACAAAAAAACCCAAGGTCTATTGGAGCTAGAGTCTTATTTGTTCCTTTTTGGTCCCACTCCAAGCCACATACAAAAGCCCAATTGGAAAGGCCCAAAAGGCTAACCCAATTAGATAATCAGTTATAAGGAAAGAAACATACATATTTTAGTAAGTTACATGAAATGGTATATATGTGAGTGTTGGACACTCTTTAATTCTCTCTTGTACAAACACATGTAACTGATTGAGAGACCACATTTCTTGGGCGTTAATGGAATTGGAGTGAAAATTAAAAGTATTTGCAAGAACTTCTGATCTTTGTCTTGAAATTTATCACACCAAGGTACACTTCTCTTGTTCTTGCATTTTGAAGTTTACATAATACATGTTATCAATTGCGAATGAAGTAAATCCATTAATTTTCTGCTGCATATGTTTTGTATGCGATACAAATATGTATTTTTCCAACACAGTTAACCAATTTGAACCCATTTTAAATCCAGTTGACATGATGTGGTGGTGGGATGGCTGGAACTGTTTCTAGGTTGGGGATAGATATGAGAGAGAGAGAGAGAGAGAGAGAGAGAGAGAGAGAGATAATTTCTAGGTTGGATTGGAAGAACCAATCGAGAGAATGAGAAAGAGAGAGAAACAGAGAAATGAATCAAAAAAATGATATACATGGCTATAGTAACCGTGTATGTTCTCAAGGTTACTGTAGTTGTGGATGGTTTTAAATGTATTTTGCATAAGCTAATGTGGGTGATTTTTGGGGTTGGTTGGGTAAAATGTTGGGCTTAAGTTATTTGACATGGCCTAATGCTAATGCTCTTCTTTAGGAAAAATGCATTGGCTACTGTAAAATACTTTTGCTGATGTGTGTGTTTTTAGTGTTTTTTAGCTACAGGGTTATGCAAATGCATTTTGCATTACCCAATGGCAATGCTCTTGCAATGCATTCAACTTTGAGTCCTTTGCTTTTTGTTTTTATTTTAGCATGACTAGGAATGGCACAATCCGAGTTGAGTTTGGGCTCCACCCGAGAATATCAACAAATTGAGACCTATCTAACCGGCCAAAATCAGGTTTTGAAGGCAAAGACCCGCCACCAACTACTACAGCCATAGGTTCAGATCGGTTTAGGTTCGGGTCTGATTAGGTCGCTAAGATGGGTCAAGTTAACGGGTCTCATGGACACCCTTAAGCGTGGCTTCTGCTTCCAATGTCCTTGGAATAGCTGGTCGTGGGTTTCAGAATTCCGTTGGGAGTTGGGACACTTGGACGGTCAGTATCAATGGCTTTCTTGGAAAATTTGTATGGCTAAGATGTAATGTTACCTTATGTCCATCAATTGACCAAATTACCCGTGCCATTAACTTTTAGGCTATTCACGATTTGTACAATAACCTTAACTTTTATTTTGTACTTATGTCTGGAATTTGTAATATAAGAGAAGCTATCTTTGCTAAAGATGTTTGCACTCAAGAGGAATGAACAAGATTCAAACTAAATTCTTCAGGAGACCCTTGGTATTATATTTTCATGAGGTAAATTAACAGACTACCGACGAAACTAGAATGAGATTTTTTTTAATTTTTTTTGGGCGGGGGGTGGTAGAAGCAAAAAAGTAGATGCATGGCACTGTCAAAAAAAAAAAAAAAAAAAAAAAAAAAAAAAAAAAAAAAGGGCATGTGATTAATGTTGCGTTGAATTCTTATGCACATTTTTAAAATGGAATCATAAGAGAAAGAAAACTATAGGAGTTTGATGAAATATATGTTGTCAGCTCTTGATCTACTCAGTGAAGAAAAGAATCTAATAATCCGATCAAACTAAAAAAAGGTAGAATGATTTATACTTTAACCATCAACAACTTTCCAATAGACATCTATATATATCCCATTCCTTAGCTAAGAAACTCCTTACTTAGCCGTCCGTTTTGAAAGCCAACTTTGTTAATATTGACAATGGCTGGCCTCAAATTCTATTTATGCTTTTTCTTAGTTCTGGTTTCCTTTTCGAGTTCCGAAACTCGATCTTCTAATATATATTTAAACAAAGGCAATCAGCCCCTACATGAGAGTGCCAACAAGAACAAGGTGTTTAAGGCTAGCATTGGAAGACAAGTTGGAAGGCCTTTCATCAATCCCAACCGAGTAAGCCCTGGAGGACCGGATCCACGACATCACTAATCAGCTACTCACTTCAGGGCCTGGCGAAGCCTATGATCTCATACAAAAGCTTGGTGTCATTTGTTTTTGTTTTTCCATCTTGCTTTCATAGTCAATGTAATGTTTAATTATTAAGTTTTAATGGTAGTGCCCGGTCTCCCTCGTATGAGAACTTCCGCTCAAATTCCTCATCTTTCTCACCTGTTTTAAGAAAAACAGATAATAACATTGTATATTGTCTAATATGGGCCCTTATTTAATAGATGAGGATCCTCAATAGCAATTTCACAATTCAAAATAAAATTTTACAAATTTAATAATGTGTATTGCACTACTTGCTCAGTTTTATCTTTATATATTAAAAGGATTAAAAAAGTTAATTATTATCCTTTTTACTTTCAAAAATACTCCTAATTTAATCAATTAATCTTTATTCCTAAAACATAAAAACGAGATTAAAACTGTAAATTGACAAAAATTAAAAACAAAAAAACCGACCAATGTTTATAAAACTAAATCATGTTCTATAAAACTTCCCATTACCCCATGTTCCTAAAAAAAAAAAAAAAAAAAAAAAAAAAAACAAAAAAAAAAAAAAACAAAAACAAAAACAAAAACAAAAACAAAACAAAAAAAAAAACTACTTCATGTTAAAAAAAATAAAAAAATACCCCAAGTTCTTTTTTTTTTTTTTTTTTTTTAAATCTATCTAAGAAAGGAGCCTCATTACATGCATAAAGCGCGTATGATAAGGCTAGTATATATAAACCAAAAAAAAAAAATGTCAAATAATTTAGGCAAATTCAGGACAAAATAGGCAAATGCCCATTTCGTGCAAAAAAGGTGGCATTTTGCTCTCTTTCCCAAACTAATTAGGGAAATGCCCCTCTTTTGTAACTTGATTTTCTAAAAATCGAATTAAAAAAAAAAAAATTTTGGAGTCCTATAGTACCATTTTAAGGAGCCTATAGTGACGTTTTGGAACTCAAGCTCCATGAACTCGAGTTGTAGGCAAATTTTTTTATTTTTTTTTACCTATAACTCGAGTTCATGGAGCTCGAGTTCCAAAACACTACTATAGGTCCTGTAAACGTCACTATAGGCTCCTTAAAAATGCCACTATAGGGCTTAACTTGATTTTAAGAAAATCGAGTTTCAAAAGAGGGGTATTTTCCTAATTAATTTGGGAAAGGGGACAAAATGCTGGATTGTTTTTATAAAAAAGAAATAGACCAATTTTGTCAGTAAATTCATGACTATAATGGCCGTGACCGCCTATATATAATATGCTCAATTAAATTACATTTTGTCATAACAATTATAAGAATGCGTAGAAACTGATGATTTTTATTTATTATTTATTTTTGATAGGCACTTAAGCAGAAACTGATTGACAAGGTTGAAACAAATAGATGCAGTAGAATGTAACACTTTATTGTTTTTGTTGAACCATTTTATTCAATTGGACTTCCGAATAATCCAACTACTATTAGAAATAGTTAGTGTATAACTTCGTGCATATACACCGGTACAATTAAAAACAATTACAATTACATAATACAAATTATACATTTTTTTAGAAGAGATTAAAATTAAACTTGGTATTAACTTACGCTTTTTTCCAAACCATATATTTCTAAAATATGTAATGGTTTCTCATTATATATATATGTGTGTGTGTGTGTGTGTGTGTGGGTGTGATTTAGAATTTAATTGGATTTAGTCTCTTCGATTTTTGCATCCAATAATTCACTTGCCACAAAAATTAAAAAATTAAATAGACATGTGGAGCAAAATTGGACTCCAATTGAAATCTAATTTAGAATCTAATTAGATGTGGACTCTTTGATTTTTACACTCAATAATTTATTTGGCACAAAAATTTAAAATTAGATAAGACACATGGCGCACAATTGGACTCCAATTAAAATTCAATTTGAATTCTAATTTGATTTTCTCTAAAATTTGGCTTTTAGTGTGCCTTTGGATACTGCTTATTTTGCTAAAAATTAGAAACTGAAAATAATAAAAACATATATTTTAGTTACTGTTCATTAATGAATTTACTGTTCATTGGCCTGATTGCATTATTCATGTCCCATGAACAGTGCACCAGGCGCTGATCCACCAAAAAAAAAATGAAAAGGTTGAAATGCAAACGTGGGAAGTGCAAACGTGGGAAGTGCAAACGCACTCTTAATATATATATATGGCTTTAAAGGGTGACAAGAGTTGTGCTCAATAAAACTGCTAATCAGAATATTGAGAACAAGATAGAGCGCTTGCATTTTTTTTTTTCCTCCTTGGCCACTCTAAGGAGTATGACAATGTTAAAAGACCACAACTAATTACACAATTGTTGTCACAATTTAGGACCAAAACTATTTTTATAATTTTTGCCACAATTCTCCATATAACAAGTTATGAAGAGCAGAGAAAAAGTGGTGGTCCATATGAGTCCACACCCCCACAAGTTGTGAGTTATTGCAAAAATTGTGTAAATGATTGTGCATTTTCCCCATTTTATTCTCATTGGACTCCATGAATGGACAAGTTTCTAATAAAAAAAATAAACATAAATTCCATGACCATAAAGTTAAGTTGATTAAGTAGTTTTTTCTCCCAAAAAAAAAAAAAAAAAAGTCGGTTAAGTGGTACCGCATTAAAACAAAATTGAGAATATATATATATATATATATTAATAGGTAAAGCTGAGATAAAATCCAATTAGATTTCAAATTGGAATTCAATTAGAGTTAATTTTGCGCCATGTGTCTCAACTAATGTAAGTTTTTTAATTTTTTGTGCCAAGTGATTTAATTCAAAGTAAAAAAACGAGAAGTTCAATATATAGAAATTGTGAAAAACCTAATCATATATATATATATATATATATATATAACTAATGCTTAGAGAAAATTTAATTAGATTCAAAATTGAATTTTGCTTTTATTAGCTTTCCATACAAATTAAATTGTTTTAGATTTTTGCTGTTATTTTTTTCCTAAATTAATGAGCATATTTTTAATACTGTTTCTATCTAGATATTTTGTATGCTAGAATCTTGAAAGTAACAAATTGTAATTGAGCTAAATGATCTCATGCACCTATCCCCATTCAATTTATGAGATATTATTGGACCAATTTATTCTTTTATTTTGTATTATATTTAGTAGAATTTCACAAACAATGATTATGAATTAATATTATATATGTAGTATCCAATAGTAATTTTAAAAATTATATACACAATAGTAGTGTATTGAGAAAACTGAAATAATCAATATCATGAAAATTGTAAGAAAAAACTATTTTAGTACCTCCAAATATCCTGGTTAAACTAATATACTATATGTTTTATAACCCAAGCTAACATCAATAGTACCATTACAATTTATCATGCCCATGCGTAAGCACAAGTTACATAATGGTTTGGATAATAGGACAGATTTTCTTGTTTCTCATTAGAGTACAAAACCATTTATTCGATGGCATGGGCGTATGGCTTTCGGCTTTCCCATTAGAGTCCTAAATCAACCAATTGCTACCACAAATTATGGCTCATTAAACATTCTTTCTATCAAAGCAAACAATATCGACTGAGGTGTTTAAAATCAGCCAAACTCATATATTTTGAGTGTTTTGATTTTTTATTTGATTAATTCCTTATCAATGTTATACACCCCCCCCCCCCCCCCTTTTTTATTTTTTACTTTTTTTAGAAGCCAGATGTTTTTCACTTGCATATTTATTTAGAGCATTCACATCCTGGGTGCTAAACAAATACCTCATTTAGTATCTTAAAAAACTATTGTATCTGTTATAGTCAAAATCTATAGTATGTTTTCTTCGTCTAGCTGAGCATGGGATGAACGAATCCTACAAAAGAGAACAGCTAAGAGGCTATGGCTTGAACACCGGTGGAGTGTTGGCTAAAGGCCTTCTGATGCCTTTGTCAATATTTAAGAGACTGAAATATAAAACAAAAGTATAATTATAAGCTGAGTAAAGCATACCTCTATGTGGAATGGTGTTTCGTTTTATACGAGAGCCTTTATAGTCGTTGGTTGTTAATTCCTTTAAAAGGTGTGCATTTATGGGATTAGCGTAACGTCAGGCTCATTAAGTGTAAGGTTGAAACTAATCAACCATTTTGTTGGCTTTATTTCGTACCAATTTGCTTGTAATTCAGCATTTAGAAATCCTGTATTTAGATGAGAACCATGTAAAGGTAGTGTGTGAGAGAGTGTGAAGAAAAGCTCAAGATTGTGCATTCAGCAAGGAACTCGCGACTGGATCTCGCGGCTTGCTTGCGACTTGCTCACAGCTTACAAGTCGCCAAAAGTTGCACATAAGTGAAGCATGCAGAGGAGCTGAACAGTCAAGCCAGCTGGAGCACTGCAGGACAAAAAGTCCAAACTGGCCATTTAATTAGCTCGCGGCTTGTACTCGCAACTAAGTCAAGTTGCGAGGCCAAGTCGCTAGTCCACATTGTTTTGGAAAAACTGACTCTTCGCATTCCAAACACACACCAATATAAATACTTCTTATACCCACAAAATGTAGAGAGCTTCTAGAGAGAATTTTGAGAGAGAAACCCTAGGGAAAAACAAGATTGACTCATCCACAATCTTTACATAGTGACTCTTTAAATTCCTCAACTCTTATCCTCTCCATTGTTACATCCTTGAGAGGTTCTTTAGTCAAATCATTTTCTCATCATACCCATATTGTGAGAAGGCTTTTTGGTGCTTTGGGAAGTAGTATG
Source organism: Lithocarpus polystachyus (assembly GCA_033629205.1). Taxonomy (NCBI): domain Eukaryota; kingdom Viridiplantae; phylum Streptophyta; class Magnoliopsida; order Fagales; family Fagaceae; genus Lithocarpus; species Lithocarpus polystachyus. The sequence goes on along the minus strand of CM066169.1, from coordinate 36,495,410 downwards.
GAAGGGACTAATTGATATTGGTTGATGTTATGGGCTATAGCAGAATCCAGTAAGCTAGAAAAGACAAAAGTTCGGTGTAACCTCGTTGGAGCAAGAAGCTTGGAGGGCTTAGGTACACTGGGTAGATTAGGCTTGGAGGGTATTCTGCTGTTCATGTATCCCAAATTCATTCTCTAGTGGATTATTGACTGCTTGGAAGGCGGCGGAGAGGTTTTACCCCGAGGGCTTCGGTTTCCTCTTCGATAACACATCGTTGTGTTGTACTTGTATTTGCATCTCTCTTCCCTTAATCTTTGTCATTTAATTTCTGATATGGATGTGATTTTATTTAGTTTAGACTCTCTATCAATTCTGTTATAAGCTTATGTTCATTTTTGGCACATACATTGTTTGATATTAAGCTTGAATTGGTAATTTGTAATTTGGGGGTCTAAACATTCAAGGTGTTTTTCACACTATTTGAACATTCAATTGGTATCAGAGCGGGAACACTTTTTTTGGTTTAAATACCTTAGTGTGATCCTTGACCCCTTGTGTTATTTGCCATAGATAGTGCTTTGTACGTCTCTATCCCTGTTTTGGATGTTGATGAATGTAACATGCCACATGCTTGTGAAAATGCCTCTATTAGTGATACTCCTCATGATTGTAATGAAATGTCACATGAATCTTTGGATGTTGTTGATATTCCTAACATCAAAATCTTGAAGAAAAATGCTAAGAAGCTTCATAAGGAATTGAGCAAGTTATTTTGTGAAAATGATGATTTGATTGCTAAGCTCAATGAATTCAACAAATTGGTTAAAAAATATAAAAAAAACTTGCTGAAAATTCTCTTGAAAATCTAAAAGAGTTTGAATTTTGAATATGGACTTGGATGCTAAACTTGTTTTGTCTAACAAATTTGTTGATGAGATAAAATCTGAAAATGAATCTCTTAAGATGCATGCCAGTGTTTGATTGCTGAACCTATTGCTAAAAGGGATGAAAATATTTGTTGCAATCATGTTGTGGTACCTGATTTTGTGCCTATTGTGTGTTTTACCTCAAAGGATGAATCGGTGTACATTCCTCCATATAAAAGAAATCAAAAGGTGGAGAGAAAGGCTACTAAGTCAAAGCCTCCATTTAGGTCTCAACCTAAGGTTTTGAATGGATCTAAGATTGTTCTAACTTGCCACCATTGCGGTGTGATCGGTCACATAAGACCTCAATGCTCCAAGTTGAAGAGAGAACAAACCCATGTTGCTAGGTCCCTTCCCAAAAAGCTTAGTGGACCTAAATACATTGTTTGTAACCATTGTGGTGCTTTTGGTCATCTAAAACTTCAATGCTCTAAGTTTCATGCTTTTAAAAGAATCAAAAGAAAAGAGAAACTTGAGCTTCTTAGAAGTTATGCTAAAAAGGGCAAACCAGATTTAAGTGAAAATAGCATGTTGTTAAAGAAAGTGTTTAATGCTCTTAACTCCTTGTCTATGTGCATCTCCGGTTTTCATTCTTCCAACCCTCTTCTCACTTCTCATGAGATACTCATTCACAATCGATCCGTTTGGATGAGGAAGGGTTCTTATGGTTGAGCTTTTGCTCTTTTAGTCCTTGATCTAATTCTTCCGATCTTTGTAAGACCCTTCATGCATTGAATGTTATATCTTCATGCATTTTATGCATCTTGCATTTATTCATATGCATTGTTTTTTTTTTTTTTTTTATCTTACTTTTATGTTTTTGTTTTATGTGAGTAAAAATCCAAAACCACATAAAAAGTGAAAAATTTAAAAATTTTGATCGTATATGTTGGAGCACATATCTCATATGAGTTTTGCCTTGTACCTTTGTACAAATGGCTTAGTGCATTTACGAGCGTAGCTTATTCTTTATGCACTCATATCATTGTGAGAAAAATATTGACATCTATGTGTAATTGTTGTAAATCGATCTTTAAGCTTGTCATGAATGATAAGTCAATAGTCACGTTGGTTTTGATACATGAGTAGACTTGTGTCTATATCTCTTCCTACGTTTTTTTTTTTTTTTTTTTTTTTTTTGCTTAAAAAGCTCAACAAATGTAAATCTCAAAATAAAAAGAGATAATGAGCTGCAAAAGCTGTCGCACATACTAGTATTCGACTAGGAAAAAGGAAAAGCGATTTTTATGAAAATGTATGATGCCCAAAAAGCCAAAGGCTTGTTTACCAAATTGAAATATCAAAAATTTTAAGCATCGATCTCTAGAAAAGATGTAAAGATAAAAAAAAAAAAAAAAGATCAAATTTTATGAATTGTAAAAAAGTCAAATGAAAAGCTTCAAAGATATGTAATCATTTTTTTTTTTTTTGTGGGAGGTCATATATGTTCATTTCTATAATTGAGATAGACCACTTGACTTAGTACTACTTGTGTATGACTTGATTGAATTGATCATTGAAGTTTCACTCTAGATTAAGGATTATTCCACGTTTGATACACACACACAACACACATGCCTAATGTTCAATGAATGCCTTATTCATTTGTTCGATTGTACTTGTTTAAATGTGATGTGATGTGTGTGTGCTAAACTTTATATGGATCAAACCAAAAAGAATTTTGGTCATTTTACATGTATTTGGAAGTGATTTTTATCACTCTTTGTGTTCATGTTTGGTGCTTACTTTGTTTTTCATTGTTTAAACATGTTTTGTGTTGAAAAACAGGTGTCAGAGTTTTTTGCGACTCACTTACGAGTCGCAAAACTGGAAAAATGCATTTTCCTTGAATTTTTTGGTTCTTTGATAGAAAGGTTCGCGACTCACTCATGACTCACTCGTGGGTGAGCACTCAAGTCGCGAAAAAGACTTAGAAAATTTCATGAAAAACGTTTTCGCGACTCATCTCACGACTCGCTCAGTCACGAAATGCCCAGAAACAGTTTTTTAAAGTGTTTTTCATGGGAAACCTGTTTTAAACCTCTCCCATCCTCTCTTAAACCCCTTTTTCAATATTTTTACATCAAAACCCAACCAATTTGAATGATTTTTCATTCCATTAACATCTCTGAGGTAATTTTGACTTCTTTTCATTGATTTGGATCCTTAGATTTTGTTTTGGAGAATTTTATGCTCTTACTTAGGATTTTCATCATAGGGGTTAGGAAAACTTATTTTCACGTCAAATTTTTGTATGGGATTGGTTTCTTTTGATGATTTTCTTTGGATGTTGGCCCCTTATGGCAAAAAGAACATGTATTAAGGGTGGATTTCATGATATCCATGCATTGTTTCATATTGTTGTTCATAGTGTGCACGCTAGATGTTTGATAAAATGCCTCTTAGGCATTTTCTCACTTGTTTGGACTCTAGTGAGTATCAAAATTTGGGTTTTGTCATGTTTCCTCATTAGGAACATGTTTGGATCATTGGTTGTGTATTTAACACACCTTGCCCCACATGTGCAATTTTCATGCATTGGTCATGTATTGCACATAAGCACCTCTTGCACACACCTTTGCAACCTTTGTCATGCATTGGCCTATACCTTATTGCCTCATCCTAGCATGTCATGTTTACCTTATGCTTTGTAACATTTTGTTTTGTCTTTTGTTTAAGCTTTAGTTCTCATTCATCTTGCACTCCTCATGCATCATTCTCCTTTTCCATACCTTCATCTCTTGCCCTCATTCTCCTTGACCCTTTGTCTATTCGTATCAAAAAAGGGGAGAGTATACTCTAGAGTAGTATACCGGAGAGTTTTGTCATTTCTATATGAAGCATGTGCATATTCTTAGGGAAAGAAGTTCTATTTCTTGTTCACATTTGTAAAGGGAGAGATATTCCATAGGGGAGATGCATATACCAAGGGGGAGAAGATATTGTGCTAATAAGAAAACTCTGTTTTGTTTTTTTTTTTTTTCTTTATGTTTGTTTTATTGTTTGCTTTATGGTGCTTTGAGTTATGTTTAGTATCTATGCTTTGTTGTTCTCATTGCATCATGTTTATGTGTTGAACATGCATACATCTTTATGCTATTGTGCTTCATTGAATGCATGTTCGGATGATCATTTTCTTTGCTATGTGATCATTGTAGTCATGTCTTTATGACTATTTTGGTGTATGATCAAGTTGCTCACATGTTTTACATTATATTTACTTGATCGCAATTTACTTGTTACATTATACTTGTCATTTTATTACTTGCTTTACCTTGAGGGTCTAATGTGTTTTGTGTAAGTGTTTCAAGTTATAGGTATATATGTTCCAAGTTCATCACAGCTCCTATGATTCATGATAGGGGGAGTGATATGATAGGGGGAGAAAGAGAAAAAGAGCTTTATGTTATATTAACTATGTTTTTTCTTTGCTCATAGTTCATGATTATGATGTGTACCCTTGCTTATGTAGCTTTTGGTTACTTTGTACCCATACTTTGTAGCTTAAGTACTTGTTGCTAAATGTTATACATTTTTCTTAAGTACATCACTCTTGTGCCCTTGTTGGATTTTATATCCTTGATGCAATTACCTTGTGTTGTTGTATCGGTTGAGTGTTGGACATGCAAATGATACTTTGCATTGAGTTTATTAGCTTGCATGTCCGGATGTTCATTCCTTGTGTGAATAAGCATTGTGGTCACTATTTATAGTGAATGTTTGTTTTTGGTCAAGCCATATTTTATTGCTTTAATCTATATTGCTTGATCGCATTGTGCTTACTTCATATGCATTACAAGTTTTTCTGCATACAATGATCATATTGTGTTGTTGTTTTTTAGGAGATACTTGTGCTTATGATTCAAGAGCTTCACAGATTCTAGAGTAAGGTGAGTGAGTTTTGGTCAACTGTTCCCAACTCACGCGTTAAGTCTAGAATTTATTGTAGGGTTTTGTCACGGAATAGTCAAAGGGGGAGATTGTAAGGTTGAAATTAATTAACCATTTTGTTGGCTTTATTCCGTGCCAATTTGCTTGTAATTCAGCACTTAAAAACCCTGTATTTAGGTGAAAATCATGTAAGGGTAGTGTGTGAGAGAGTGTGAAGAAAAGCTCAAGATTGTGCATTCAGCAAGGAACTCGCAACTGGATCTCTTGGCTTGCTCGCGGCTTGCAAGTTGCCAAAAGTTGCACACGAGTGAAGCAAGTAGAGGAGCTAAACAGTCACGCCAGCTGGAGCACTACAGGACAAAAGTTCCAGACTGGCCATTCAGTTAGCTCGCGGCTTGTACTCACAACTAAGTCAAGTCGCGAGGCCAAGTCGCTAGTCCACTCTGTTTTGGAAAAACTGACTCTTCGCATTTCAAACACACACCAATATAAATATCCCTTATACCCATGAAATGTAGAGAGCTTCCAGAGAGAGTTTTGAGAGAGAAATCCTAGATAAAAACAAGATTGACTTATCCACAATCTTTATATAGTAACTCTTCAAATTCCTCAACTCTCATCCTCTTCATTGTTACATCCTTGAGAGGTTCTTTAGCCAAATCCTTTTCTCACCATACCCATGTCTGTGAAAAGGCTTTTTGGTGCTTTAGGAAGCAGTTCGGAAGGGACCAATTGATATTGGTTGATGCTATAGGCTATAGCAGAATCCGGTAAGCTAGAGAAGACAAAGGTTCGGCGTAACCTCGTTGGAGCAAGAAGCTTGGAGGGCTTAGGTACATTAGGTAGATTAGGCTTGGAGGGTCTTTTGCTGTTCATGTATCCCAACTTCATTCTCTAGTGGATTATTGACCGCTTGGAGGGCAGCGGAGAGATTTTACGCTAAAGGCTTCGGTTTCCTCTTCGATAACACATCGTTTTGTTGTCCTTATATTTGCATCTCTCTTCCCTTAGTCTTTGCCATTTAATTTCTGCTGTGGATGTGATTTTATTTGGTTTAGATTGTCTATCAATTTTGTTATAAGCTTATGTTCATTTTTCGCACATACATTGTTTGATATTAAGCTTGAATTGGTAATTTGTAATTTTGGGGGTCTAAACGTTTAAGGTGTTTTTCACACTATTTGAACATTCATTAAGTGTGGCAATGGCTATTCATCCATTGCCTAAAGTAAATGGAGATCATGGCATTGAATGAATGTTTCCTTGAATGGCTATTTGCGTTGGTAATGAATGCTACCTCTGAACGATGTTCTTTGGCCTTGAACGATTTATTTTGGAGTTATCAATATCTATTTTAATATACCATTTTACAATTACCCTATATTTGATCTCTTATTTTTTCATTCAACCCATAAAAATAACATAAAAAAATTCATTAAACTAACATGAAACGACTAGACACAATAACCCATAGCAACTAGCCATCACCACCCAGCAAAGCAACCTACCATCGTCAACCTAAACAACCTATAAAACCCAGCAACCCCCAACCCACAAAATCACAACCCAGCAACCAACGCCAATCCACCTCATCGCCACCACCAATGCCATATACACAACCTAGTAACCAAATCCACCATTCACCACGACCCATATCAAAACAAATTGCCACCAACTGATCTCAACAACTGCCATAAACCCACGTTGATCTCAACAACCACCACACGTCGATTTCTACTACAACCCACGACCCATGCTGATCTCCACCACAACCCACACCAATCTCCACCTCAAAGGCACCGGTGGCGAGGTCTGAGAGATAAAGTGAGAGGGAAGAGAGAGACATTGAATATTAAATTGGTTTTAAGTTTTAGCAATGTACTACATAACTACTACTAGTTGCAATTTATTATAGTGCGGTTGCAAAAAATTTTAAGTTTAAGAGCCTGAATATAGCACTTTATTTGATGTTTGGGTGCTAAAATAATATTTGGGGAGTTTTAGAAATCCTAGTGTTAATGCTATTAGAGCATCCCCAGTGAGGTTGCTAAATTGACAAAAAAGTCAATTTAGCAACCAATTCTTCAAAATTGTGGCTACAGCAAAGCAGCTAAATTTAAAAAGATTTAACTTTGAGCTACAGTGGGTTGCTATCTATAGCAGCCCACTATAACTCAAAACTTAAAACAAAAATAATATTTTAATGTAGAGTGTTAAAAAAAAGTATTTTAATATATTGATGGTTGTGGTGGTTGGCTATTGTGTTAGGTATATTATTTTATTGTATTTTTTTTTATATTATTTTAATGTATCGAATGTTAATATAAAACATTTGCTATAGGATTTATTATAAAGTGAGTTGTTAAAATAGTAACGTTTTGAGTTACTAAAAGCTAAATTTTTTAGATGCTTTACTGTGAATGCTCTTATGTACTATTTTTTAAGCTTTCACTTTATAAAAGCTCAACTAAATTAATCCGAACACGGGAATTAAAAAAGGGTTCTTCTATTTATCCAAGTTAGGCCAAGTTGGGGATTTTAGCCATGTTCTATTAGGATGCATTTAAAAATGGGAAATATGGACTGAAGGATCGATCCTTTTTTGGGGAGAAGTAAAGGATCTTTTTTTTTTTCTTTTTTTCTTTTTTTTCGATCTTTAAATTTTGAACAAAACCGAAACAAAAAGATACCACGGCTTCCATTGTCCTTCAAGGTATCTTAAAACAAAGATCTGGTCGGTTAATGGGGCCAACTCGGGTTGAATTTTAGATCGAGAGTACGTAGGATCCACTTCTTTATTTTGGACATCATTATGTTGGGGATAGGATAGATGTTGAACCACTAATAAAGATGGAATCAGGGACTAATCCATAGTGAGAGCATTTCACATTGCATTAATAAGTACAATGAAAGTACCTAGCATTAGCAATAGAAAAACGAAATGTCTTTTCTCTTTATTAACAGGATGCAAGTCGTGTATATGCATTTTTGGTTTGACTTACTTTCAGTACTTTTTTAATTAAATGTGTCATTTTATTTTAAATACACAATAACAAGTGGTAGTAGGTTTTAATCTCCACCTTTTATTTAGTTAGTGAATGATGTAGCAATTTCTCATTATAACAAAAGGAAAATTCAGTTAAAAAAGTACTGAAAATAAGTCAAATCATGCATCTTTAAGCATTACTATAGTACTCCCCATACCAAAGCAGCAGCAAATGAAATTCATACATTACCACTTTAGTTGGATCTACTTTTTCACTAAAATGAATATTCCTTTTAACAAATTTCTTCTCCTTATTTTGGGTCTCAAAAGGCACGAGGAAAAGAAACGGAATTTTGTTAACAAATATTCCACAATTTTCTAAAACACAAATTAAGCCGCAAGGATTTCACTCCCACAGTTCCTTGATTCTATTGCCACATTACCATTCTTGTAAAAATTGGCCAAATTTTATGATTATAAATCACCTTTCCCCCCCCCCCCCCCCCTATTTTAGCCCACCACTTTAATATTACACCTTACATCTCACTTTCATTTTGTAATACATCTTATTAAAATAATTCTTTTATATTTTTCTCCCAAAAAAACCCCTTAACTAAACCCACACCATATCAGAAGCTAGACCAATCTATTAGATTCTAAGAATTAGGAACTAATGTATTAGAACTTCAATTTGTAATGTTGGCAAACCATGATCAAAACATTCTTTAAGTTGTGTGTTAGACTTGCTCAAAGTATGGCTTTTTATGTAAAGTTGGAATCGAGTTAACTGCAGAATTTACTGTGCACTTCTGCTTGACTCGATCGATCAAGAATTAGACTCGACCGATCGAAAATCGTGCAGAACGTTTTTCTGTAGAATTTTTCCAACTCAGCCCTAGCCCATTTAATGTATAAGGTTTTATGTTTTGCCCTAAGTATATAAGGGAAAACACTAGCCACGTTTTTAGAGTTCTGAATGCTGTGTTTGTGAATCTATTTGTTAGATCTAGAGGTGTTTACCTTCACATACACTTAGGGTTTCCAAACTCTAGATTCATGTCAAGAGATTGGTAAATCATACAGTTGCAGAATCCAAAGAGTTTCAAGATATACAAGCAGGTGTTGCTTGTGCTTTGCTGAAGAATTCAAGGAAAGAAGGAGTCGTGGTAGTAAGTTTCCTACATGCAGGTAGCAATAGGATGTTAGTGGTCTAAGTCTCTATTGTGTAAACTTCGATTCTTTCATAGTGAATTCGTTTTACCTTGAGGATAGCTAGGTTAAATCCTCCCTAGGTTTTTTACCGGTTTGGTTTTCCTGGGTCATCATATCATGTATTCTTTATTATTCCGCACTTTTACATGATTTGATATTTTTGTGTTAACCTGGATTTGAATAATTTACCTAAATTAATCACTTGGCTAAATAACTAGGTTAATCTGTTTGGGTTTAAGGGGTCTAAACGAACTCACACAATCAATCCCTTACCCCATCATAGCCAACGTTGCAATTTGTTAGGTCTATATTTGTCAGAAAGTTGGTAAACCATGTCAAATTATTAGTTTTTATCTCATATTAAGAGTTTTGAAGTCAATAATTAAGTCAATAATGCAAGTCTTAGGTTAATCATAAATCAAATATATCATATATACAACAGAAAACTAAATAATACAAGATATGATGACCCAAGAAAACTAATGAAACAAACCAGTTTCAAGGTAAAAAACCTTGGGGGACCAATCTTAAGAAGAGCAATCCACTATCAAATTAAAGTTTACGGTCAAGAATATTTAATTCGTAATAAGCTTAACTATGATGATGAGAATCAACAAGCTTTCAAGAATCCATTGCAAGTTCCAGTTGGGCCTATTACTAGAGCAAGATCTAAGAAGATGGCTGAAGCACTTAATGGGCTGATTCAAGGGATTTGGGCTGATTCACATTCCAGGTGGGGCCCAAAGGAAGATAAAGGCATAATAAATTTAATCCAAGCTATTGAGGGCTGATCTGACTTAATTGGGCGCTATTTATGGCATGGAATTATGACTGATTGACTTTCCAGCTCTAAATCAGTTAACAGATACTTTTCCTTATTTAGATCTTCTAATTTTGGACCAGATCTTCCTTAATTTTAGGTTTTTATTATTTAGAACGTTTTTTAGGTTTTTCCTATTTTGGATCTGCTATTTTCAGAACAAATCAGTTTTTAATTAGGGTTTTATTATTTAGTACGTTTTTTAGGTTTTCTACATTCAGTCATGCCTTATAAATAGCATGCACTCATTGTAATAGAGGAGATTAATTGAATAAAAATCAGAAAAGGTGAGGCTTTGCTCTTCTCTTTGGTTCTTCAAGAACTGTGAACTTATCAAGGATTCTTCCTTGTGGCGTTCAAACTTTATACCTTTGATTCGTGATTCCTTTATAATCATTGGGTCAAGGTTCTTTTACTTATACCTTTAGTTCGCGTTTCTCTTATAAACGTTGGGTCTGGGTTTTCTATCAAATCTGAATTTTAGCTTTCTTGGGCAATATTCCAATATTGTTTGTTGGGTCTCAAAGCGAGTCTGTTGAGGTTCGCATCATTATGATTATCAAACCTAGCTTTGAAACCTTCAAACTTCTTTGATATGAATCTACTCCAACATGAACCTCCAGTTCACGCTTTGCTCTTCAGTAAACTTGATATCTGAAGCTTGGGTTGCAACTTTGTTCCACTAGTACTTAGGTATAAGAATGATCTCTGGTGGATGCTTGAAAGAGTAGAAGGCACAGAACCTCTCAGATCTCAAAAGAGTAGCTCTCCAAGACTTGAAAAACATGTTTTAGGGTTTTCTTTAAATACCAAATGAATCTGGACTGAAACACTAAACATTTGATGGGTTGTTGGGCTTTATTTAAAATCTGCAGAATCGTGTTTTGATTAGTCGAAGCTTCTTCTCAATCGATCGAGCCAGTCTGATTTTGAATTCTTGAACCTAAAACTTGTATGTTTTTGAATTCTAACTTACAACACATTGAGCTATGTCTAACATGACCTATAGACACTATCTATACCTAGACAAGTTTATGTACATAGTTTGCGGAAAAAATGGGCAAATGCCCTTTTGGTGCATTTCTAAAAATCGAGTTAAAAAAAAAAAATTTCTAGAGCCCTATAGCGGCGTTTTAAGGAGCTTATAGTGACGTTTTCAAGACCTATAGTGGCGTTTTGGAACTCGATCTTCATGAACTCGAGTTATAGGCAATTTTTTTTTTATTTTTTTATTTTTATCTATTACTCGAGTTCATGGAGCTCGAGTTCCAAAACGCCACTATAGATCCTGAAAACATAACTATAAGTTCTTTAAAAACGTCGCTATAGGGCTTAACTCGATTTTGAGAAAATCGAGTTTCAAAAGAGGGGCATTTCCCTAATTAGTTTGGAAAATAGGGCAAAATGCTGGATTGTATTTTTAAAAAGAGCATAGGCCAATTTTGTCCCACAATTTGCCAAAAACTAAACTTTTAGAACCTAAAAATTTAGAACCTAACTAAGATTAAGACCAAGTTTCAAGAAGAGCTCAAGAAAACAAAAGTTTACGTCTTGGTGATATTCCTCTCAATCTAGTCTAGATTGATCATGAGCACCTGCCGATAGCCCTCTTAATCGAGTCATAATCGATTGCAAGAAGCCAGCGTGATTTTAATTTAGGCCCATGGATCGACTTAATGTTCTGGATTTCATGACCTTTTGCTCAAAATATTTAAGAGAACATATTAGTCGATCAAAAAGAGGACTCAAGAGTGTTGTGTATGTACGCTTAGGGTTTTGCACCAATTGTTCACCGTCAGACCTAAGCATATTTAAAGACTGGTGATCTAGCCAGAGCAACTACACAATCAATACAGATATGCTATATGTGGAAAGCTTCAAGGTAGGTAATTAGAGTCACAAACGAGATGGAACTCATGTGAACAAGCCCAATGTAAGAAAGTCAAATCAGGTTGGAGTTACGTATAGTCACGAACAGTAAATCATTACTAGAGGTAACAATTAAACCTATGGTTAATTTTGTTGTAAGAAGTTCTATTTTAATAGTGGATTTTTTCCATAAGGGTTTATGGTAAACCCCCCCAAGAGTTTTTCTTGTCTAGTCTTTTATCTTCATTATCACATCGCTTGTGTCAGCGATATCAGATTGTGTTATATTAAGCATGAACTTTTTATCTAAACATAATTAGTTAATAATTCAAACTCAGCATAAAATTTGGATAATTGCGTTGGGGTCTGAATTCTGAACACTATCAATTACACATGGCCAAAGCAACCTACCTACCCCAAGTAGCGACAAGATAAGGCAAATTGGCAACCCAATGACAACTATCGATCCACAGCAAAGATCTGTTGATGCGACAGCACTAGATTGCCCACGAAAAAATAACACCCATACCAATGATCACGACCCCTACAGAGCGCAACCAACTTTTATTTCACAACAAAAAAAAAAAAAAAAATCAAGTTAGCCAAATTAGAAATTTGAGATAATTTTTAAAATAGAAGTTGTGGCTGTCAGCAATTGATCAATATAGCTTTGCATTGAATTAAAGAATTTGAGGTATTTTGGACAAGTGGGAACATATCCAGTGAGCAAACAGCTTCCCTACCCAATACTTTTAATTCAACAAATCGTGCTTTCGGTGATATATACACATATGTGTCATCCGAAGGAGCACTACTTACTCCGAATACAGAATACATTGAATTTCAGCATTTGCTTTCTTGAAATGACTTCTCCTCACGTCTAGAAACAAATCCAACCAATTGCCAAACTAAACAGTTTACCTCACGTGTTTAAAATGATGTTTATCTTGTATCTTCTAGCCATTATATCAGTGTACAAGGACAAAAGGTATGGCAACGTTGAACGTATTGCTTCATAGCCGTCAGCTACCCACTCAATACTAATCACTGAAGATTCGCTTAAGTGTGAACGTTTCAAAATGAACATATATATATATCCACTCCAATGTAGTAGAACAACACTTGAATGGTTATGTCACTAGTGCCACTATTGTTAGGGTAATTAATACTTATGGGGCTCATCCCCTTTGTGAGAACCGGAGCTCTCCTCCAAGACTACTAAGTATTTACCCTATTAGTAAGCCTTGTTTTACGAACTTAGCACGAGTCAGGAAATCAATCATTAGTATTCATTCTCACGCACCAATTTTGTTAATTATTATATAGCTCTACAGAAGCTAATATAAACATTTTTCAACCAAATAAACCAAACCTTGAGCATTCCCACGACTCAAGCAAAACAGCATAAAATCTAAAATATAGTTAATGAAGTCCAAAAATCATCCACATCAAATTATGAATAAGATATGCAAAATGAGATTTTACTACAATGCTTATGCAAATAAACAAGTCACTGTAAGTGGATAAAAGAGAGTGGATGGTAACTATTGTGTATAGAAATAAAAAAAAAAAAAAAACAAGAAAATTTGATATTTTAATGAAATAGATTTTAGAGTAGATAATTAGACGTGGATATTTTGAAAAACGACCTGAATTTGGTAAGGACAGGGTGTAAAACATGAGTTTTACACCATTCAAAAAGAATTTGTCACATTAGTTTTTTACTTAAAACTTAATACATTTTGCCACACTTAATGGCACCACATCAACATTTTACTTAAAACATGACATATTGTTCTTATTAAGATGTTATCCTATGTGATTAGTGTTGGGTAATTATCATGTTTGTATCGCATACAAAACATACGCAGTGGAAAATAAACGGATCTACTTCATTCGCAATTGATAACATGTACTATGTAGGTTTCAGAATATAAGAACAAGAGAGTGTACCTTGATGCGGTGAAATTTAAAACCGAATGAAGATGTACTCGAGAAGACTTTCAATCTTCACTCCAATTCCACTTGATGCCCAAGATGTGTGGTCTCTCAATCAGTTCTATGTTTTCTAGAGAGAATATGAAAGAGTGTCTCTCTCTCTTATTTCATATATTATTACACATATTAAACATACAAACCATTTTATTCTATATAAAATTCTGTATGCTTCTCTCCACATAACTGATTATCTAATTGGGCTAGCCTTTTGGGCCTTCCCAATTGGGCTATAGTGTGTGGCTTGGAGTGGGACCAAAAGGGAACAAATAAGACACTAGCTCCAATGGGCCTTGGGCTTTTCTGTCAACTCTTGACAAGTCCAAAGTTACCATTAATTATATTTAATACCACTATATAAATATAATTGCACTCTAGGCCTCATTAATAAATTATATCCCAAGACTTTATTATACATGCAACCCCTTCATAAAATATTCGTAGTAATACAAAGTCATGAATATAGACTGCCACTTTGTAAATTACTACATCTTAATCCTTGAGTACCCGGTTTAATCCTTTTGAGTTATTCATCATATATTTATGAAATCCAATTTCATAAATATATACTTTAGTCTTACTAAAGTGGTTAGGCCTAACTCTCTGAATAATTGTACCCATTAAACTTATCTCAAGGGAATATTTTATATTTCCGTTAAGAGACTATGAATTCCATCTTGAGAATATATGTTCCATCAACACTAAATGTGGCTGTCCAACATACTGAGGTTTTGACCGTTACTTTAGATCTCACTCCTGATATATCAAAACAACCTACATTTCATGATCAGGTCCATTATTCTCTCAGGATTAAGAGTTCATGTGAATACAAGTCGTGAGATTTATTATTCAATTGACAGTCGTTAGGAGAATAATAAATCTCACAGCGGTCCAGTTCAATATGTCTTAACTCTTAAAACATATCAACATATTAACTAGAAGTCACCACTTCCATAATCAAGACAAATCATCGTAGTTAATATGTTATAGTCTTCGCAGATGAAATGCCCAATTTCATCACCGACTACGAACTAAAATTCTGAGTTTACAAAGAACTTGTGATTTATATCTTCTGTGACTTTTCACATAAATCACATACTATGCATCTTATGGACTATTTGATAATGTCCGAATATTCATGTTACCATTACTTTAGATAAGAATAAAACAACTTTATTAAACACAATATTAAGTCATATATCATTTCTCACATAATGTCATACATAATATCATACATAGCATCATACAATAGGATTTAAGGGCACATATCCTAGATGTATATATGTTTTAGTAATGTGATGATGTGGCATGTTCTTGTTGAAGAGTGTAAACCAAAGGCTTTACACCAATTCCTTATCGAATTTAATCTCTTTGAAAAATTGTTAACTAAAATAGAAAGAGATTAAATTCAATAAGGATGGAGTGTAAACCCTTTGGTTTACACCAGCCAATAAGGACATGCTACATCAGACTTTTACTTAAACTCATTGCAAAATCAATACATCCTAAGACACCTAATAACATCTCAACAAACAAAACCTATTTCATGTTTCCCTAAAATCTTAATCCGTCTTCACTGTGTAAACAAAGATCTAATGAAACCTATTTATTTCCCTTCATTTATTTGTTATTATCATCATTAGTAGCAACATTATTATTTCTTTTATCATTATTTCATATAGCATATTTTACAATGTCCTCAGAAGGGCTGTCAATTTGGCCCGAGGATTGAGATTATGAGGTGTGTATAGGCAAAATAATATAGAATTAGAAGTTAAAAGAGAAAAACCATTTAGTTTTTGGTTGTTCTAGTATTTCTAACTAGAATTAGTAATGTCTCATTCAGGTGTGACATTCTTTATATACTGCTTAAGATGTATCGGACTTCATTGTGAAAGTAAAAGACATCATAGATCGGTGGAGACGTAGGAGCTGAAGAGGGACTGAGATTTTAGTGAAATATAAAATAGGTTTTGTGTTTTTGTTTGTTGAGATATTATTAAGTGTATTACGATGTATTGATTTTACAATGAGTTTAAGTAAAAATCTGATGTGGTATGTCCTTATTGGCTCGTGTAAACCAAAGGGTTTACACTCTGTCCTTATTGAATTTAATCTCAAATAGAAAAGGTCTAAATTAGACAATAATTTTTGCATAGAGGACAATATTGTCTTGAGAAATAAGCCCACTAGCTTGTAGTTAGTGTAGGGTTCAATGTTTTCCGCTTATTAGTCAATTTTTTTTTTTTTTTTTTTTTTAATTTAGAGAGTTTCAACTTATGGCATCCACTTATGATAATAGCACTTTATCATCAAACTAAGACACCAGTCAATTTTTGGTGTAAACGGTGATTGAACCACATATCTCTTATTCAACTATCAGAGACTTTACCAGATGAGTTAATTGGAACCCCAAATTTTGTTTACACTAACTTCTATTAAATGTGGGACCTAACTCATAAGGTGACGAGGATAATTTTCAACCAACTCTCGAAATGGACGACCAACTCTCATAAGAGATGATTAAAAAGGGAAGACCAACCTTAAGAGGGACGATCGATCCTAGAAGGGACGGTCGACTCATGGGCCAACGGATCAAGTCATCCCCGATTCTGACAACCTATCTCCTAGGGTTTCCATAGGGCCTGCGTGGGGCTTACTCACACATCCTTACATGAAAATTGCTTGCACATCACGACCAAAGGCCCAATCACGCAATCAGACCTCTTATATATGGAAAGGTAATCCTAAGTATCTCGAGGCCCTTCTCTTCACAAGGAAATTCCCCCGTGCCAAGGGATTCGGATCAGCTCTATACCACTATATAAACCATAATCCTTACCTTTCTTGAGATACGTGAATTCTCCCTAACTCTTGTACTCTTGAGTTCTTGGAGATTCTTCTATTACTAACTTAACTTTCGGAGGGTCTTTGGCTGGTACCCCATTAATGCCCTTTGATTGGTTCTTCTCTTTTGTTCTTTAGGTACACCCATTGGTATGTGTGTGGACACTCAACTCACTGAAGATTTTTGTACATCATCAATTGGCTCCATCTATGGGAACGAGTGATAAGCCATATCGCCATTTCAAAGACAAAGAATTGTATGGTCCTGGCACGATCAATGGCCACCACCAACCAAGAGACCAGGAACCCACCCAACGCCTTGGAGAGGTAGGTGCAAACCCTCGCCGCTGCGGTTGAACGACTCACTCAGTGAAACCATGAGTTGGTATGACAGTTGGAGCAGCGGAATGATCGGGAGCAGAATGATCAGAATGACAGACAGGAAAGTGACAAAGATGACAACAATCGTCCCCCGATGAATGGTCACCAAGAGAGGGACGACCAATAGGAAAGCAATGCCGCCAGTAGACAAGACTAGTAGGATACCAGTCGTCCCTCTAAGTTGGAAATCGGTGCATTACGCATGACGCAAGAGATGCAGATGATGAAAGAGAAGATGGATATGATGATGAATGCCTTGAAGGGTCATGTGTCTACTAGCTTGGACAAACTAGTCCATCATATTGATTGTCCCTTCACTACACCGGTCACATCCTTCCCCTTACCAGCCAATTTCAGAATGCCATAAGTAGAGGGATACGATGGGTTGAAGGACCCCCTCAACCACTTGGAGTCATTCAAAACCCTCAAACACTTGCAAGGGGTCCCAGATGAGATTATGTGTAGAGCCTTCCCCACTACACTTAAAGGTTCAGCAAGATAGCCCCCAATTCCATCTTAACTTTCAAATAATTAAATGGGCTCTTAGTCATGCATTTCATTGGGGGCCAGTGACACAAGGGGTCCTTGACAAGCATCCTGATTGTCAAACAGTAGGACAATGAAAGCCTCAAGTTATATGTCACTCGGTTCAATAAGGAGGCACTGCTGATCGACGAATCCGATGATAAAGTCTTGGTTATAACTTTTACTAATGATGAAAGCCTCAAGTCATATGTCACTTGGTTCAATAAGGAGGCACTGCTGATCGACGAACCCGATGATAAAGTCTTGGTCATAGCTTTTACTAATGGACTCCAATCTGAAAATTTTTTTTTCTCTATTTACTAGAATGATCCGAAGACCATGGTTGACATGCTGTATTAAGCCACGAAATATATGAACGCCAAGGATGCCGTAAACGCCAGAGAGGGCAAACCAAAGAAGTGAGAAAAGCATGACGATCCCTGCTAGAATAGGGGAAGGAAGGCAGCCCGAATAGGTGACAGAAGGAACGAACGAAGATCAAGGCCCTCACCAGGACGAATGACCAATTTCACTTCGCTCAATGCCCCATTCAATCAGGTCCTGATGCAGATTAGGGACAACCTCGCCTTGGCGTGGCTCAAAAAGCTAAAGGGCAACCTAAACAAAAGGCTGAGGAATAAGTACTGTCGCTTCCTCCGCGACCATGGGCACGACACCTTTGATTGCTATGATCTAAAGAAGTAGATAAAAGCCCTCATTAGACAAGGAAAATTACAATAGTTCGTAAGGTGAGAAAGAGCAGGAGAAAACCCACCAAGGGACGAAGAACCAAAACGATGAGTCGAGGAACGACCCAAGGCTCCACTCGAAGAGATAGGAGTGATCGTAGGGGGGAGCACAATGATCGGATCCTCGAGGAAGGCAAGGAAGACCTACCTACGAATGGTGCAAAATGTCCAGCTCACCAGTTATCCACCCAAGCTTACTTGGATAGATGACGCGGTGATCAGTTTTATAGAGAAGGCTGCTCAACGAGTCCACCACCCCTATGACAATGTCTTCGTGATCAATCTGACCATTGTAGACTTCAATACCTGATGAGTCCTGGTAGGCAACAGAAGCTCAGCCGACATCCTCTACTATCTTGCCTTCCAACTATAAGAGACCTCGAAAATTGAGTTGCCTCTCAAAAAAAGAGAGAATTTGGGATTTTTTTTAAGGCACTTCTCTTTTTGGGTAAGTGGTGTAGAGTTGCCACTTATTTTTTTATGTGCAAAAAATAATAAAAACTAAATGAAAAAAAAAAATACATGTCTAAATTATTCTTCTATCATTGATTGAATAAAAAAAAAAAAATACAAGTTTGAAAGTTTGAACATTACATGGCTTTGGGTCTTAGTTACAATCTACCAAAATACATGGCTTTTTGTCCAAGTTACAATCTACCCAAAATAAATAAAGACAAGACTAGATCTACTTAACCTAAAGACCTAAATTCGGAGGCTAGGTTATAGAATGGGAAGGTGTTAGACACCCATTCTGCCCAGACAGAGTCTAGTCTTCTAGACTCTTGTGACCAATGTACCATTTTATGCATGTTGTGAATGATATGTTGAATATATGAAATTAACTAATTACATATAACCATTTATGAGTGTATCCTTATTTAAAAAATTTTAAATTTGTTTTAATGATTAGAAAATTTAGATTTTAGCTTATAAAAAATCAGATCTATTTTTGTATGTGGAAATGATTATTGAAGAAAAAATTCAAATCTGTTTTTATTTAATAAATACAAAGTCTTTTGATTGGTTTTAAAAAAATTCAGATTTGTTTTTATATTTGAAATAGATTTTTTATATGAAGAGGATCTCATTAACAAAATAATTTCATGCTTTATGAATCAAACAAAACAAACAACAATATATGATCTCTTTCTTTATTTCAAAAAAATCTACATGCATTAAAAAAAATAAAATCTGTATCTAAAGAAGATACAAAATCCGTTTTTATTTTAAGAAAAATTCAGATCTACATCGAAGAAAGATGTAGATTCGTTTTGTTTTGAAGAAAAAGAGTTTATTGCATGCAGATCTTTAAAACTGAGAAACAGATTATAGTAACAATAAAGAATCAAGAGCATATTTTCATAATCTAAATTAACAAGTCAGTATATGAATATTTAAAAAAAAAAAATGCATCATTCATGATAAGAGAAACATAAGAACAAAAGGGTTAGGAAGCAACCTCTTGCATGACCAGTGTTCTACTTGAGAGGATATTTTAGGGTTCACAGAAATTGGTTTAGTTATCTTTGAAACCTAAAAACCCTAATTCTTGTCACAAATCTAAGAGAGGATCACCTAATCTCAGCAATTTGTGAGTCTCAAAACGTATGCCTCTTAGAGCGTAAAAAAAGGTATTGAATTATGAGGTTTAGTCTCTATTTATAGAGGCCTGAGGATTCTAAAAAATAGGTACAGACGATTAGGGTTTGAATCCAAACGCATCCTTTTGCGAAAAGATCAAAAATAGTGTGCCTTATCGTCACCCGAAGGCCGGTGGGCCAAAGCCCAAAACATGGAAATTCGATCCTTTTAGAATGCCGTTCAACACTCCAAAAGTGCTGTTGATAAGAATCAACAAGCTTTCAAGGATCCATTGCAAGTTCCAGTTGGGCCAATTACAAGAGCAAGATCCAAGAAGATCAAAGAAGCACTTAATGGGCTGATTCAAGGGATTTGGGCTGATTCACATTCCAAGCTGGGTCCAAAAGAAGATGAAGGCCTAATAAATTTAATTCAAGCTATTGAGGGCTGATCTGACGTAATTGGGCGTTATTTATGGCAAAGATTTATGGCTGATTGACTTTCCAGCTCTAAATCAGTTAATAGATACTTTTCCTAATTTAGATCTTCTAATTTTGGACCAGATCTTCCTTAATTTTAGGCTTTTATTATTTAGAACGTTTTTTGGGGTTTTTCCTATTTTGGATCTGCTATTTTCAGACCAAATCAGTTTTTAAATAGGGTTTTATTATTTAGTACGTTTTTTAGGTTTTCTACATTCAGCCATGCCTTATAA